>PVKP010031584.1:0-26785 GCA_004027715.1 Plecturocebus donacophilus | reverse complement strand
TTGATTCATCTTAAGTTTTTGCTCATTTTTCAAGATAAAAAAAATTGCTTGTTTTTTTATTCACATTTACACAACTCTATTTCTACAACATTCATCATCCTTGACATAAATATAAGCCATGTACATTTGCCTTCTTAATACTTACTATTTCATTGGAAATTAGACATAATGCCATGGAACATTGATGGAAAAAATATAAGAATTTAAGGTCTTCTAATTGCATGGGAGTTTAAAAACTAGCAAATATGAGTCGAAGTTATTAGTGTATGCGGCAGCAGAGGTGATGCTGATCAGCTACCAGACTTCCAATTTCACACTACTGTAGTCCATTCTTTGGTAAATTTAATGGAAGAAAGAACAAACCAACCAGAAGCAATCTAACGCAGTCAAACAAATGCCTATTTAATCAATGCTGGTTTCTTAAAAGATGATAATAACAATGCCACATGTTAAGTTTTTATAGTCAGGAGTTAACATGATTATGTTCCTGTGGGTCACCACATGTTGTCCTTGCCATCATCATTGTTTCCTGCAGAAATAAAATGCCTAAGGGTTACCACAGGCTGATAGACATAGCATGCCAAATTACACGCTGCATCACACCATCTGCCAAACCACAGATTCTTAGAGTTTTTCTACAGCACTGCAGAAAAAAAAGTCTTATGATTATGAATACTTTAGAGAAGACAGGTATTTTCTGATCTACTCTCTGGAATTGTTTTTATGGAACTGATGATAAAAGTGTATATGACAGGGTGTGAGTGCCAATGAAATCCTAATTAGGGGAACTCTCTAAATGCCCAGCCCTGAAGAGCTCACTAAGTTTAACAGAAGGACATCTGGATTCAGCTAGTGGCATTTGTTCTATTCTCATTCTTAATTAGCATCAAGGAGTTTAATTAGAAGTTTGCCATATGAGAATCATAGGGATGCAACAGCTAGAAGAAACCAAAGATGTCTCTGGTCCAGCTGCTTCATTTTTCTCCCCAATAAGTTGGGGAAAATGTGGGGAAATGGGGAGACTATTAGGGGCTAGAAAGTACAGAGCTCAAATGAAAACATAGATGTAGGCCTGCTCAAAAATACAGACATACATAGAGAATATTCATTAAACATATTCATCTTTTTTTTAAGAATTGTCCACTTTCTACAATTTCTGGTGATGAATAATATGCTGAGCAAAGAAATAACACGAATAAAATAGATCCTCATTAGTGTGCTATTTTTTTCTGTCTTCTCAGAGCCCCTCCATAAAATATGGTGCAACAAAGTCAACTGATTATCATTTTTTTTAATTCATTCAATAAATATTTTTGAGAAACATCTGTGCACCAGAAACCTATACTGGGTAGGACATAAAATGTGCAGGATGTAAGAAAAAAATAGAAATCTCTTGCAGCAGATTAATAACATTGATAGTTACAGAATGCCTAGATATGTTACTATATATTGTACTAAAAATTATATACTAATAAAACTGAGATCTCTGCTATTAATTCAAGCTTTTCTGAGCAACTGCTTACATGATCATCAATATACACTGAGGCAAAGTGCTCAGTTGGAAATCAGAAATTCTATATTCTAGTCTTAGTTTTGCTAGTACATTAGTCGAGGGAAAAGGGACAGATCTAGTATCAGTTCATTTGTTTAAGCATTGGCTAAGTTATATAATTTTAAAGGATTTGTATGTCTCCAATATTTATTAATTTTATAAATTTGATGTGTTTGTACCTAAATATATCAGGGTAGCCAAAGTTATATAAAAACATAAGGCTTTAAAGAGAGACCCCTTGTCATAGCTTATTAAGATTTTTAGGTTCAACTTCTGGCTTAACTACAGAACACCTGCTGTTTTTTCTTTTTGTTTTTCTTCTTTCCCTCCCTCCCTCCCTTTTTTCCTCCCTTTCTCCCTTCCTCCCTCCCTCCCTTCCCCCTTCCCTCCCTTCCCTCCTTCCTTCCTTCTTTCTTTCTTTTCTTTTTCTTTTTTTCTTTTTCTTTTCCTTTTTTTCCTTTTTTCTTTATTTCTTTATTTCTTTCTCTCTTTCTTTCCTTTTGTTCTGAGAGGGAATCTCTCTCTGTCTCCCAGGCTAGAATACACTGCCACAGTCTCGGCTCGCTGCAACTTCCATCTCCCAGGTTCAAACCATTCTCTTGCCTCAGCCTTCCAAGTAGCTGGGACTACAGGCACTCCCAAAGTATTGGGATTACAGACATGAGCCATTATGCCAGGCCAACCTGTTTTTATTGCATTTAACTTTCTTTTGTGTTTCAGATACTGAGTTTTTTACAAATTGAAGTTTTGTGGCAACCCTGTGTCAAGCAAATCTATTAACACCATTTTCCTAACACCATGTGCTCACTTCATGTCTCAGTATCACATTTTGGTAATTTTCACAATGTTTCAAACTTTGCATTATTTTTATATCCGTTATGGTGATCTGTTATCAGTGATCTTTGATGTTACTATTAAAATTATTTGGGGACATTACAAATAATGCTTATATAAGATGAACTTAGTGGAGAAATCCATATATTCAGACTGCTCCACCGCACAGCAAATTCCCCAACTCTCTTCATAGACACAACACAGTAAAATTTTGCAAGTTAACCACCATACAGTGTCCTCATATGAAGTGTTCATATGAAAGGAAGAGACACAATCATTCACTTTAAATCAAAAGCTAGAAATGAGTATGCATAGTGAGAAAGGCACATTTAAAACAAAACAGGCAAAAAGCTAAGTCTCTTGCACCAGTTAGCCAAGATCTGAATGCAATAAAAAAATTGTTGAAGAAAATTGAAAGTATTACTCCAGTGAATACATGAATGATCATGAGTGCAATAGCCTTATTGCTGATACAAAGAAAGTTTGAGTCATCTGGATAGAAGATAAAACCAGTCACAATATTTCCTTAAGCCAAAGTCTCATCTAGAGCCAGGCTCCCAATTACTCAATTCTATGAAGGCTGAGAAAGGTGAGGAAGCAGCAGAAAAATCTGAAGCTAGAAGTGGTTGGCTCATGAGATTTAATCAAAGAAATTGTCTCCACAACATAAATGCTTAAAGTGAAGCAGCAAATGCTAATGGAGAAGCTGCAGCAAGTTTTTTAGGTGATCTAGCTAAGATAGTGATGAATGTGAGTACTGTAAGCAACACATTTTTCCATGTAGAGAAAACATCCTTCTATTGTAAGAATATACCATTTAAGATTTTAATTGCTAGAGAGAAGCCAACGACTGGTTTCAAAGTTTTCATGGATAGACTGGCTTTCTTTCAAGGGACTAATACACCTGGTAACTTAAGTTAATATCAGTGATTATTGAGTATTCTGACATTCCTCAGGCCTATAAGATTTACACTCAATCTGCTTGGCCTAAACTCTATAAATAGAAGAGCAAAACCTGGATAACAGTACATCTACTTACAGCACACCTTATTGAATATTTTTAACTCACTGTTGAGAATCACATCTGAGAAATAAAAGATTATTTTCAAAATATTACTATTCATTGGCAATATACTTGATTACCCAAAAGCTCCAACAGAGACATACAAGGAGATTAATTCAATTTTCATGCCTACTAACACAACATCCACTATGTAGACCATGGATCAAAAAGCAATTTTGAATTTCAAGTCTTATCACTTAAGAAACACATGTTGTAAGGCTATAGCTCTCTTGAGTAGTGATTTCCCTGATGGATCTGGGCAAAGTAAATTGAAAACATTCTGGAAAGGATTTAACTTTCCAGATGCCATTAAGAACATTTGTAATTCATGGGGAAAAAATCAAAATATTAACATTGACAAGAGTTTGGAAAAATTTGATTCCAGCACTTAAACATAACTTTGAGGGGTTCAAGACATAAATGAAAGGAAGTAATGTGGTGAAAATAGTGAAAGAACTAGTGGGAAGTGATTGGATTATACAGGTGGTTCTTGAGATAGTGAGGTGAGTTCTCATGAGATCTGATGGTTTTGTAAGTGCCTGGCAGTTCCTCTGCTCATTTTTCCTTTCTTCCATCTTCTGAAAAAGATGCCTTTCTTCCCTTTTGCCTTTCACCATGATTGGTTGCCAGTTCACTCTGTTTCTTTTGCTGAACAGAAGCTCTGGAGTTTAATTAGATCCCATTTGTCTATTTTGACTTTTGTTGTCAGTGCTTTTGGTATTTTAGTCATTAAGTCGTTTCCTATGCCTATGTCCTGAATAGTTTTGCTTAGGCTTTCTTCTAGGGCTTTTATGTTGTTAGGTCTTTTGTTTAAGGCTTTAATCCATTTGGAATTAATTTTAGTGTAAGGTATCAGGAAGGAGTCCAGTTTCTGCTTGTTTTTGTCAGGTTTGTCAAAGATCATATGGTTGTAGATGTGTGGTATTGCCTCTCAGGCGTCTATTCTGTTCCATTGATTTATATCTGTTTTGGCACCAGTACCATGCTGTTTTGATTACAGTAGCTTTGTAGTATAGTTTGAAGTCTGGTAGCATGATGCCTCCAGGTTTGTTCTTTTAACTTAGGATTGTCTTGGCTATGCAGACCCAACTTTGGTTCCATATGATGTTTAAGATGTTTTTTTCAGTCCTGTGAAAAGGATCATAGGTAGCTTGATGGGGATAGAATTGAATCTATAAATTACTTTGGGCAGTATGGCCATTTTCACAATATTGATTCTTCCTAACCATGATCATGTAATGTGTTTCCATCTGTTTGTGTCCTCTGTTATTTCCTTGAGCACTGGTTTGTAGTTCTCCTTGAAAAGGTCCTTTACATCCTTTGTTAGTTGTATTCCTAGGTATTTCATTCTCTTTATAGCAATTGTGAATGACAGTTCTTTCTTGATTTCGCCCTCTTTCAGTTTGTCGTTGGTGTATAGGAATGATTGTGATTTCTGCACATGGACTTTGTATCTGGAGACTTTGCTAAGGTTGCTTATCAGTTTAAGGAGATTTGGGGCGGAGACTATGGGGTCTTCTAAATATACAATCATATTGTCAGCAAATAGAGACAACTTGACTTCCTCCTTTCCTAATCAAATACACTTTGTTTTTCTTGCATGATTGCTCTGGCTAGAACTTCCAATACTATATTGAATAGGAATGGTGAGAGAGGGCATCCTTGTCTATTGCCAGATTTCAAAGGAAATGCTTTCAGTTTTTGCCCATTCAGTATGATATTTGCTCCGGGTTTGTCATAAATAACTTTTATTACTTTGAGATACCTTCCATTTTTTACCTAGTTTACTGAGAGTTTTTAGCATAAAGGGCTGTTGAATTTTGTCGAAGGCCCTCTCTGCATCTATTGAGATAATCATGTGTTTTTTGTCTTTGGTTTTGTTTATGTGGTGGATTATGCTTATAGACTTGTGAATGTTGAACCAGCCTTGCATCCTCAGGATGAAGCCTACTTGATTGTGATGGATAAGCTTTCTGATGTGCTGTTGCAATGGGTTTGTCAGTATTTTATTGAAGATTTTTGCATCTATGTTCGTCACGAATATTGGCCTGAAGGTTTCTTTTTTGCTGAGTCTCTGCCGGATTTTGGTATCAGGATGATGTTGGTCTCATAAAATGATTTCGGAAGGATTCCCTCTTTTTGGATTGTTTGGAATAGTTTCATAAAGACTGGTCCCAGCTCCTCTTTGTATGTCTGGTAGAATTCAGCTGTGAACCCACCTGGACCTGAGCTCTTTTTGGTTGGTAGGCTATTAATTGCTGCCTCAACTTCAGCCCTTGTTATTGGTCTATTCAGGGTTTCAGCTTTTTCCTTGTTGAGGCTTGGAAGGGTGCAAGTGTCCAGGAATTTATCCATTTCCTCCAGGCTTACTGGTTTATGTGCATAGAGTTGTTTATAGTAATCTCTGATGGTAATTTTTATTTCTGTGGAATTGGTGGTGACACCCCCCTTATCGTTTTTTATTGCATCTATTTGATTCTTCTCTGTTTTCTTTTTAATTAATCTGGCTAGTGGTCTGTCTATTTTGTTGATCTTTTTAGAGAGCCAGCTCCTGGATTTATTGATTTTTTTGAAGGGTTTTTGATGTCAATGTCTCCTTCTGTTCTGCTCCGATCTTAATTATTTTTTCTTCTGCTAGCTTTTGAGTTTTTTTTTTTTTATCTTGCCCCTCTTGCTCTTTTAATTTTGTTGATAGAATGTCGATTTTAGATCTTCTCTTGCTTCTCATGTGGGCATTTACTACTATAAATTTTCCTCTAGACACTGCTTTAAATGTGTCCCAGAGGTTTTGGTATGTTGTGTCTTAGTTCTTGTTGGTTTCAAATAACATCTTGATTTCTGCCTTCATTTCATAGTTTATCCAATCAACATTCAAGAGCAAGTTGTCCAGTTTCCATAAAGTTGTGAGGTTCTGAGTTACTTTATTATCCTGAGTTCTAATTTGATTACACTGTGGTCTGAGAGACTATTTGTTATTATTTCTGTTCTTTTGCATTTGCTGAGGAGTGATTTACTTCCTATTATGTGGTGAATTTTAGTGTAGGTGTGATGTGGTCCTAAGAAGAATGTAATTTTGTGGATTTGGGGTGGAGAGTTCTACAGATGTCTATTAGGTGCTTGGTCTAGGTCAGAGTTCATGTCCTAGATACCCTTGTTAATTTTCTGTCTGGTTGATCTGTCTAATATTGACAGTGGAGTGTTAAAGTCTCCCACTATTACTGTGTGGGAATCTAAGTCTCTTTGTACGTTGTAAGAACTTGCTTTATGTATCTGGTTCCTCCTGTATCGGGTGCATACATATTTAGGATCATTGGCTCTTCTTTTTGCATTGATCCTTTTATCATTATGTAGCAACCTTCTTTTGATCTTTGTTGGTTTAGTCTCTTTTGATCTTTGTTGGTTTAAAGTCTATTTTATCACAGACTAGGATTGCAACTCCTGCTTTTTTTAATGCTCTCCATTTACTTGGAAAATCTTCATCCCTTTATTTTGAGCCTATGTGTGTCCTTGCATGTGAGATTGGGCTTCCTGGATACAGCACACTGATGGGTTTTCACTTTTTATCCAATTTTCCAGTTTGTATCTTTTGATTGGAGCATTTAGCCCATTTACATTTAAGTTTAATATTGTTATGTGTGAATTTGATCCTGCCATTTTTGATGCTAGCTGCTTGTTTTGCCCATTAGTTGATGCAATTTCTTCATTGTGTCAATGTTCTTCACCATTTGGTACCTTTTTGGAGTGGCTGGTACTGGTCGTTCCTTTCTACGTTTAGTGCTTCCTTCAGGGGCTCTTGTAAGGCAGCCCTGGTGGTGATGAAATCTCTCAGTAATTGCTTCTTCCTGAAGGATTTTATTTTTCCTTCTCTTATAAAGTTTAGTTTGGCTGGATATGAGATTCTAGGTTGAATGTTTTTATCTTTAAGGATGTTGAATATTCATGCCCACTCTCTTCCAGCTCGTAGGGTTTCTGCTGAGAAATCCACTGTAAGTCTGATGGGCTTCCCTTTGTTGGTAACCTGAGCTTTCTCTCTGGCTGCCCTTAGCATTTTTTCCTTCATTTCAGCCCTGGTGAATTTGAAGATTATATGCCTTGGGGTTGCTCTTCTTAAGGAATATCTTTGTGGTGTTCTCTGTGTTTCCCGGACTTGAATGTTGGCCTGCCTTGTTAGGTTGGGGAAGTTCTCCTGGATAATATCTTGAAGAGTGTTTTCCAGCTTGGATTCATTCTCTCCATCATATTCCAATACAACAGTTAAACATAGATTAGGTCTTTTCACATAATCTCATATTTCTTGGGGCTTTGTTCATTCCTTTTTACTCTTTTTTCTCTAATCATGCCTTCACACTTTACTTCATTGAGTTGATGTTCAGTCTCTGATGTCCTTTCTTCTGCTTGGTCGATTTGGATATTGAAACTTGTATATGCTTCATGAAGCTCTCGTGTTGTGTTTTTTGGCTCCATCAAGTCATTTATATTCTTCTCTAAGCTGTTTATTTTCATTAGCATTTCATCAAACCTTTTTTCAACATTTTTAGTTTCTTTGAATTGGGTTAGAACATGTTCTTTTAGCTCAGAGAAGCTTATTATTACACACCTTCTGAAGCCTGTTTCTGTCAGTTCATCAGACTCATTCCCATCCAGCTTTGTTCCCTTGCTGGTGAGGAGTTGTGATCCTTTGGAGGAGGAGAGGCATTCTGGTTTTGGGTGTTTTCATTCTTTTTGCACTGGTTTCTTCCCATCTTTGTGGATTTATCTACCTGTGGTTTTGAACTTGGTGACTTTCAGGTGGGGTGTCTGAGTGGATGTCCTTTTTGTTGATATTGAAGTTATTTCTTCCTGTTTTTTGTTTGTTTGTTTGTTTGTTTGTTTTCCTTCTAACAGTCAGGCCCCTCTGATGTAGGACTGCTGGAGGTCCAGTCCAGATTCTGTTTGCCTGGGGATCAGCTGCAGTGGCTGCAGAACCGTAAGAGTTGCTGTCAGTTTCTTCTTCTGTTATCTTCATCCCAGAAGAATACCTGCCAGATATCAGCCTGAGCTCTCCTTTATGAGGTGTCTCTTTGGATATATAGGGGTCAGAGAGCTGCTTGAGAAGACAGTCTGTCTCTTATAGGAGCTCAAGTGCTGTGCTAGGAGCTCCATTGTTCCATTCAGAGCTGCTGGGGCAGGCACGTTTAAGTCTGCTGCAGTGAAACTCATAACCACCTTTTTTTCCCCAGTTGCTTTGTCCTTGGAAGGTGGGGCTTTATTTATAAGTTCCTGACATGCTGTTGCCTTCTTTTCAGAGATGCCCTACCCAGGGAGGAGGTAGCCTAGTCACAGTCTACCAGAATAGGTATTGCTGAGCTGCCAGGGACTCTGCCCTGCTGCTGTGTGAACTGCCTTGTGGTTTTTATTTACAGAGGTATAGTTAGATCTGCCTCGGTAATGGCGATCTGCTTCAGTAATGTAGGACTGCCTCGGTAATGGTGGATTGAAGGTAATGGCAGACTGCCTCAGTAATGTTGGCTGCCTCAGCAATGGTGGACGCCCTTCCCCTGACAGAGCAGGACTGTCCAGATGCACTTGCTGGGAAACTCTCAATCCACAGCATTTTAGATTACTGGTCTTTGTGGGGGTGGGACCAGTGAAGCCAACTCACCTAGCTCCCTGTTTTTGCCCCCTTTTTTTTTCAGTTGAATGGGTGGTTCTGTCTGCCAGGTGTTCCAGGTGCCAGATGAAACAGCCACCCAGATTTGTGTGAGTTTTTGAGCGGAGACCCACTGTGCTGACTGAAACAGCTGTGCCGGAAATTCATGGCACTTTTCAACCTGGAAATCTCCCGGTATGGGCAATGAAAACTCATATGGAAATGCAGTGATCACTCACCCTCTGAGTTTTTCTCACTGGGAACTGCACTCCAGAGCTCTTCCTATTTGGCCATCTTGGATCCTCTCCCATTGCAGTATTATTCATAACAACCAAGACATAGAAATAATCCTCTCCAATGAATAAATGAATAAGAAAAATGTGATACACATGCAAAGGAATGATATTCATTCTAAAAAAATAAAGAAATCCTGCCATATGCAACAACATGGATGAAATGGAAGACAACATACTAAGTGAAATAAGTCAGTCAAAGAAATACTGCATGATTCCACTTTTATAAAGTATCAAAAATAGTCAAACTCATTGAAACGAAGTGTGAAATACTGATTGCCTGGAGTGGAGAGGAGGGGAAAATGTGAAGTTGCTTGTTAATGTGTATAAAATTTCAGTTAATTAAGATGAGCAATTTCTAGAGATCTACTTTACAACATTGTGACAATAGTTAACAATATTGCATTGCATGCTTAAACATTTAAGAGAGTAAACAAATGGAAAAAAATTATTGTAAATTTTATTTTAGTATAAAGCAACATGAATTATATATCAGAAATTAGATAAATTAACTTATCATTCTTGTTTTTGGCTATTATTTTCTGAGCATATAATTACCTAAATAATTTAAATTTAGTATATAAATATCTAAAAAGATTATTACATTTCCTCGTAAAAAAAATAAGATAAAAACTATTAAGTATTGAGAACACATAGAAACTTGGAATTGCATCAGATGACTTAATTATTGCTAGCCTTATGTTGCCATTTCCATTTTTACCAAAAATCTTTTATAAATTTTTGTTTTATTTGGAAAATGTATAATTGAATAAAAGAATGTATAGGATAAATAAAACCTGCTAATCATTTTGATCCTTTTCTTCTCCTCCTAAAATATGACAATATTTATTTTAAAATTAAATATTTATTTTAAAATTAAAAAAACAACACTTGCAAAAAAAGATCTTCTTCTCTCTCATTCTAAGGGGAATGTTTAAATAGATCATGACATTTCATGGTGAAAAAGAGCAAGCTATATTGTGGCCCAGATAATTTTTTAAAAGTTCTGTTGGCAGCAGCAGCTATAGAAATGCTTCTTCACAATCATGAAAGGTAACATAAAATAACTTTGCCTCACATATGAGGCATTTTACCTTGTTTGATGCAGCAAATCTGACCCAAGAATTAACCAAACAATAACCAGTTTTGAATGAAGCAGACTCTAACACTCCTGAAAAGATTCCCTGCAATCATCTTAGCTAAAGAAAAAAGAGAAAGGAGCTCAGAACACTGGAGGGCAACAGGAGTAAAATGAAAATTATTAACACTAATTAAGTCATCAACACATCTTACCTTGACTAATTCAGAAGTTACAAATATATCCCAGTCTCTACTATTGTCCTCTTAAAAACATTTCTCAAAATATCTGTCCAAGTAATCTATCCAAAATGAAAATTAGAATATGCGCCTATTCCACTTTTACATTTCCAGTGACTTTTTATAAAATCTAAAGTATTGAATGTAATTCATAAGATAAAGCCCCACATGATCTGGTGTCAGCCTAACACTGTAAGTTTGTCTCCTGCCACTCTCTCCCTTACATACTATGCTCAGAAGGCCACACTGGCATTTTTAGTGTCCTTGGATTCATCATACTCTTTTTGCATCATGGCCTTTCTTGCTTGAGGACTTTTGCAATTTGTTTCCTGTTGTTTCAATGGTCTTTCTTCTGGCTTTCTTCGATGACTTCTCTAGCAGATCTCAGCGTAAATGTCTCAATTTTAGAGAAGCATTCCCTGACAAACATATCTAAACTATTTTTAGACACCTTTATGTCACTTTACCATGTTAATGTTAAATATTAGCACTTTCTGAAGGGTTATTTACTTATTATTTGTACTTGTCAGCTTTGCAATGGTAACTGATAATCTAAAGTCACAGTGACTTATGACAATAAAGGTTTATTTCTTTGTTACATAACATGTATGCTACCAGAAGCTGCAGTTATGGTCCTGTGGCTCTATGGCAATCTATGGCAATCTGTGGGTAAGCCATAGCTCTTTTCTGTGAGTTATTTCATTTTAGGCATCAATTGAAATCTTATTCTTATGCAGATATGTATATCCTTTTAACAGAACGAGAGACTTGTAACACTATTAAAACTTCTTCTTGAACATGGTTCATGTCATATCCACTCATATTCCATTGTTCAGAACAAGGCCCATTACTAAAACCAGAATGAGATCAGGAGATACCTACCTATATTTCTATATCTATATCTTTACTTATAGATGTATCTATATATGCATATCTGTGTCTCCCATGGGATACATGGGCAGGTCACATGGAAATAGATGGAGATGTATAATCATCTTTTAAAAAAAGAGAAAAATGAAAAAGTACAAACAATCATATATTCTATCACATAATGTTTTAGCCACTTGAATATAAATCCTACTAAAGCCAGGGCCTTTTCTCTCTTGTACTTTGCTCTAACTCTAGAACCCAGTAGAATCTGGCATACATAATTGTTTAATCAATACACATATAGAAAGTAGATAATGTCTGAATATGTGAATACTTCCTGTGCTTCCATCATCCTGCAGTCCATAAATCTGTCATCTCATTGCCAATTAGACAAAGATATATGGTGACTTAATTGGCAGATAATTTTTACCCCCAAGTGGAGGGTGAAAATGAGTATGGGAGTAGATTCCAGGAGGGAAAATTCAGCTAACCCTGCTGCCATTGTATTGCAATTAAATGGAAAATATAATGTGGTAAGTAAGCCATCATGAATAAATAAGGCATTAAATATCTACCATATACAATGTTTGGTTTTAGTAACCAATCTGGCCTATAATGATTGACATGCATTATCAAGTTCTTATAATGTGTTAGATACCACACTAGGTATTTTTCCTATGCTGTGTCTTATATAATATTTATATCAATTGTTTGAGATGTATTATTCTCATCCAACAGAAAAATAAATCAAGTAAGGCAAGTGCACACAACAGACAGTGATATGAAGCACAGCTGAGATTTGAACATAGATATCTTAATTTAAAATGAACCATTCTTTACTGATGTCATCTGTTTAATCATTTTAACCATGATTCTCAGTAAATTGATACAAGAACAGAAAACCAAACACCACATGTTCTCACTCATAGGCAGATGGTGAACAACTTGGGCACAGGGAAGGAAACAACACTCACAGGGCTAGGTGGGGGGCTGGAGGAGAAGAGAGGTGAGGGAAGAATGCCTGATGTAGGTGATGGGCAGGGGAAGGGGGATGGAGACAGCAAAACACCATGGCATGTATGTACCTATGCAACAATCCGGCAGGATCCAGGATGTGCACATGTACCTCACAGCCCAAAGTACAATTTAAAAAATAAATGGCTTACAAGGTAAAAAGAAAATGATTTCTTTAACAATGATGCAAGTTTTTTGAAAGGGAGATTAATAGCTATGTAAAAGTGACAGGAATTAAGAATTCATTTCTGATACTTCTCTATTACATCCAGTTGTACTTACTCATGAACACAGTGTCTGCTTACATACTTATACTTGAAAAACTCTGCCTTGTGCTAACTCATCCTGGGTCCTTTGTCAAACTTTGGTGCTTCGAGAAAAATCCAGCTGTCTCGAACATATACATGTTTGATTACATGTAAACTTAACAAAAAAGTAAATAAAACAATAAAAACAGTCCATAGATAAACAAGGAAAACAAAAAGAAAAGATTAACATAAAATGACTTGAAATATTCAGATCTAATCTCAGTGTAGGTAAAGCAAATGAAAATCCTGAATGATTTTATTTGCTACCTTGAAATAGGATATATCAGGTTCAAAAACGATTTAATGTTTAAAATTTATAAAAAAGTCAATTTCTTCTTCAGATAAGTTGTAAAAGAGTTTCTGTTCAAACCAAGTTGTCAGCATGTTTCTTTTTATACTTGAATACAGAGAGACAGACATACAGCTTTTCTTGTGGTATATACATTGTTTGCCTCTGTTAATATTAAATGCACCCATCTACTTTTGACAATTTCTTTGTCATGTGGTTTAATTGGAAATTGGAGTTTCTTTTTATATCTCTCTTTCTTTAAAATTTTATTGCAAGTAAATGTTTTGCTCACTGCAGTAATGACGATGTCTTGAAAAGAAATCATGGGGATGTGAATTATTGTGTTTATGATCAGTAATGATGGTAGCTCACTTCTTCTTGAACTATTCAGAGTCTATTGAAAAAATTATAAGTTGCCTCTATGGAGAAAAAAAAAAACCACAATGCAGATGAGTGTTGGTAGAATGACTCCCTTAGAATTTGTTAAGCATAAATGACACGACAAATCTTTGCTTATCTGAATATTTAAGAATTTTATTTCGCATTTTTCCAGCTATTTGTATTCACAGATGTTTGTAAGAGAATTCACACAAAATTCTTTCAAAAAAATGTTAGTATTTCAGTTGTTTCTAAATTGGGCTTTATTCATATGTACTCAGACAAATATGAAGAAAGGGAGAAGCATTTTTGAGTGCCTGTTACAATCTGGGTATTTTGTATATCCTACATTATTTAATCTTCTAAAAGAATCCTCCTGAGTAGGTATTTTTAGCTTCATTTTGTGCAGATGAGAAAAATTTGGCTCACAGAAGTTATGTTATGGGAATACAATTACACTAGTCTAATCAAGGCTCCACATTTCCTGTTGACAAGTATTTCAGTGGCCTTAGGAGAAATGAGTCGGCAACTGTTTCTAGCCTGTGCTCCAAATCGTCTGTGTCATAGCAACATAGAACAATCTAAGGTGATCTTAGAAAAATTGTACCTTTTTGATGTTTCAAAGAAAATAAATTTTCTAATCTCTAGATTGTAGGGAGAATGTATTGGCTCTTTTTTACCAAATAAGTATAGCTCATAAATATGACAGAGAAACAAATCAGTTAAAAAAAAAAAAAAAGAATTGGATTTCAAAGAGTTTAAATAAATTGAAAACATTTTTTAAAAAATTTCTGAGAAAACGTAACAGCAGTAACAGAAGTTCTCCTTAGCTTTTCAGAGCACTTCTTGTTTTTGTCCATCATAATAGATGATAAAGTGAGAAAGAAGTGTAGACTATGAAAAAAAAAGTGAGTAGCACTTTCTTTCCGTACTGTAATGTTTTAGTGAAATATAGTGATGAGATTCTGTAAGGCTTGGGGTAGAAAGACAGTATGAGCAAGACTTTGAAATGATGTCATACCAGGATTGCTAACATGATATGTAACATATGTAAACAGGTCAAACAGACAAACTCGTAAAATGCCAACTTATTTTAATGCCAAAGCCCTGGCATGTAAATGTGCTATGTACAGAAGCAAGGAAGAGAGTTTCTGCATTGCTTATCACTTAGGTAAAAGAAGATCCTTTTACTTAAGACATCCAAGTGGAACATGCAGCTCTTGTATCCTCAGAGCTGGAGTAGGGGAGAAAGGTAAAAATGTTTTTGATTTTTGTTTTTATAAGATTCCAAGGCATTCCAGATAAGAGGCAGCACTATGAATATTACATTATATCTTGGCTTTTGTGTTTTTAGCACAGGGCTATTTCTACCATATTAAATTAAACTTTAGAATGTGAGTCTCCATAGGGTTACCATACTAGAATATTATACATGATTATCACCTATACAATAAACTTAATATGCCATTCTTTTTGTTCTAGAACTGCTTTTATATCTTTAATGATAATTATTTCAAACTAAGTCATCTATTTTTTATCAAGTCATTCATTTGCCTTTCTTCAGTCATACGCAAGTTCATTTCCACTGAAGTTCACTTTAAATATCACTTTCATTACTTAATTCATTGGGCACTTTCAACCTATGACAGAAGATAAGAAAAGTACATGAATAATTAAGCTGTAAGATATCGTGTTATAAGTGCAGATGAGAGTTAGAAATTATATGTTATCTTGAGTATGAAAATAGTTTCTTTGCCAAAAGAAGTGATTAGGAATGGCATCAACAAGAAAATAGTATTTGAATTGCACTTAAGAAATAGGTAATGTATACAGTGCCAGCGTTGCAAGCAGAAGGCTTACAGAAAAAAAAAAAATAGAAAAATGCCCAAATCAACCATGTATTCTGCCTTGGTCTGAATTAAGAGAACAGAAAGAAATAATGGGACAAGAATTGAAAGTTGTTTGTGACTTCAATCTCCAATTATATCTCTAAGAGCTCTTATTGTGTAGGATTTAAAGCAGGGAAACACTGTATTTCTGGATTTTTGTAAGGTCTTTGAGTCTAGAAGTTTATTGGTTAATTCTTTTATTCAGCAACAACAACAAAATTATAGGTTCTTATTATTGAAAGAAACACACCAAAAAAGATACGGTTTTTGATATGAAGGAGATCACAGGTTAGAAAATGGAGAGAAGTGAACAATTCTAAATATTATACTAATATTTCCTAGAAATAACATAAATACAAAATGCATGGGAATTTGGAGTAGCATGTGATACAACTAAAGATAAGCAAGATCGAGTCAAGTGGACAAATGGTCAGATAAGAAAAGTAGGAGACCCATTATGAATTTAAATAATAAGAACCTGTGATCAGGCTATTGCAAAAGAAAATGAAATGAAGATATGTCTACAAAAAATTATGTGGGAGGTCAATTGACATTAGCATTTCCTATCAAAGAATATGATATGCCAAAAGTGATCCTGAGTAATTCATTTTAGGTAGGCCTAAATATACCTTGGTTTTGGAAATGTCAAATTCATTTTTTAATAATTGCATAGACCTAGACAGGTAGAAGTCACTTGGAATTATAGATTTATATCTAGAAATGAAAAACCAGATCAAGAGAAATATGTTTAGTTATCTAGAGTTGTTATTTGAGTATGGTAGAGTATGTAGATTATACATCCAAGAAATAAACTACAGAAAGATGAAGAAAGATAATCAAGGACAGACTCAAGCCTATACATATCAAGAAAGCAGGAACAAGAAAAAGATTTAAGAGAGGAGAGATAGGTGTATAGTCAAATGACAATATTAATTGTTGATTGAAGTAAACTTTCAAAAAGAAAACTTTAAGAAAAAGGTGATATGTAATTATCAGAGTAAAGTTATGCAGAGAGGCCTCTCAAGTTAAGAGATGTGAAAAAGATTTGGATATTAACTGACTTTTGAAAATGTTGAGAAAAGAAGTGCAATGTAGTGAAATAATATTCCATTGAAAGAGGTTCAGAGTAAGTCGATGGTGGGGTTTTAATGTTAATATATATAGGTTTCTTTGAAAAATAGGATAATAAAATAAAAGAGTGATATAGGCAAAAAGATTTAGACTAATCACAAGTCTAAATTGTAAGGAAAGTACTCTTCTAATAGGAAGAGTAATAATTGGAGAAAGTGTGTCTTTTGAAGTATAGAAGGTATCTGAGTATATTTGTCATTGATGTGTAAGGAACCAGTTCTTAAGAAAACATAAAGACAGAAGAATATAAGAAAGAAAGTTAAAGGCTTAGATTTCAAGGAAAAGCTCCAGATAACTGTCATGGGCATTGCATTTTCACCTTCGTGAGACAGAGATAAAAATCATTGCTGTAAAGAAGTGAGAAGACAGTTAAAATTTTATAATTGCAACTTTAAAAGGACTTAATTGTATAACTGTGTTACTTTCTTGGAGAATAGAGGTCACATTGAAAAGAATGTTTATAGCATGTAAGATGAAGAGTAAGGTAGAGAAAACAAGGAATCTGCTGAGATGGATTTGAGAGACAGTACATTGACTTATTGAATGAAAATATGTATTACTACATAAAGATTTTTAGAACAGGGCAGTTCTGAATGATAAAAAGGTGCAAGATATAAGTATACCAATTAGAAAATCCCATAAAATGAAGGCAATTACCTTATTGAGATGGTTGAGAAATCAGGATAAAGACTATTCCTAAATAAGAGCTTTCAGAGTGGTTGAGAATGGAAGTAAACTAAGAAAAAAATGAACCATGTGAACCCCGTGATTAAATTATCTTATAAATGTTAGTCTGTGTCCTTAAATAGGTGTTTTATATAATTTAGTGTGCTTCTTAATCACTGTAGAAAATTGTTAAAACCTCTTAAATTTAGGGTCCTTTGGTTTTAGAGAGAACTTGGCCACTTAATATTTAACTAGAATTCTCCAAGGAATCTCGATGGACTGAAAACAATGAAAATCACCATCATTGATTAAGTGCTTGGGAATAAATGACGAAGGAGGAAATGTTGAAATGAATTATATGTCATAGACAGAAAGTTTTAACGTGTTTAGAAAGCACATTTCAGACACATTTTAAAAGCAAGGAAAAAATATTTAGATACGCCATATGATGATTCATAAATAAAGTCTCAACTTTGGATTTTGAGTGGCCTTGGAGCCAATCTTCCCATGTGTGATTACCTGCAGTATGTCTGTCAGCTGTTCTGTCCATCAGGTTCCACTGCAAAGTTAATTTCTCAGGGACAAGGGTTGAATATTTCTTTGGTGTCTACAAATTCTTAGCCAATGGCAGAATCTTCATAAACATTAGCTTAACAGAACTGAAACCTCTCATAGTGACTCCAACCAGAAAATGAAGGCCAGTTGTTCAACTTGAATGGTCATTATTGGAGGAGATATTTAATTTGCTTAAACCTTAAATTTTATTTTAGTGAGAAAATTAATATTTCAAATTGGTAGCAATTTGTAGAGATGTAGAAAGCATATCAATTAACATGAACTTTTTGGTTTAGGGAAAGTATCCAGAATAGCCCTTAGTTCATACATATACAAAAAAAACAAAAATCCACTCATGATTCTTGAGTAACTTAAACTGATACTTGTAAAATATGTCAAATTGAGTTATGGATTATTAAGAGCTTTTTCTTAAATAAAGTTGCCTCATGGGGAAAGAATGCATATGTTTTACAGGGAGATTATAATTGATATTAAAAATAATTGTATAGATTGAGCAATGAGGATGACATATGTTAAACATTTCAGGAGGTATCAAAGCCCTGATCCTTAAGTCTAAGACACTACTTTAAAGTCATGGTAGTAGGCTACAGGAGAAGGAGAAAGACATAGGAGGAGAATCAGGAGCAGAGAGTAGAGGATCAGACAGATAGTCCTGAAACCAGAAACGGCCAATTAAGAGGCAACAATGTCTGGCATTTAATTTTATAACTTTCTTTTCTAAGCTGTAAGTTACCTATGCATCATCAAGCAGTTTTGTACTCTCACTAGCTTAGAAATTAAAGGAAAAGGCTATGTCCGTTTTCACAAGCAAAACATGCAGAAAGAACCCATGAAGGCATGGCTGGAGATAAAGGAGATAGCCAGAAATTATGAAGGGCAGTTTGAAACAAAAATTCAGAGGAAGACATGACAAGAAATAATTGAGACATGCAGGTATTTTCTAGGAATTCTCTGAAATCTTCGGAAGGATGAATTTTTGTGCAACAGATTGGGGACCTAAAGTTATATAATTTAGATATTAAAGGATAGGATATGCAGAAACATTGGGACAAAGGATATACATTTTTGGGAGCATCAACTAAAACGGCCTCTTCTAATATGCTGCTACATATACAATTTATGGATAGAAACACAAACTTTATACATTTCAAGAACACAAACAATGTTTCCAAAGTGAAATTTCATCTGACAGTTTTTTTCGTCTTCTGTTTTCATCTGACTCCAGTGGTTGACTTATTAGAGACAATCTTACATAACCTGACTTCTCTTTCCACTCAAACTCTCTTGTGGAATACCTAGAAGGATATCACCAGAATGACCAAATGGCATAATGACCAAAACAGATTAAAATATACATGAATAACACATTTCTATTTTAAACATTTTTTAATTGGGATAATGTGCCTCCACAGGAAGTTACTAAAATACACTTACTGTATATGATTAATTAATTCTGAAAAATGTGTTAACATGTGATTGTCAAGTTTCTGTAATTTAAATAAAGTTCTAGATAATGTGCTAATGGGGAGAAAATCTCAGGAGATAATCTTAAGGATTAGATAACATTACACAGTTAAAATTTTCTATGTAAGTATGTAGCTAAAATCATATGTATGGTTGCATGGATTGATAGATCAATCTAATTATCTTTGTGTATGCATGGATGTGTATGTGTGTAACAATGTGTATATTGATCAAGTTTATAAATTATTTGAGTGGAAAATTTACCATTAGATATTGTATTCAGTATATAGTTAGAATTTTGTTAATAATGATATTGTAGAAAACACTGGGAGCTCCTGGAAAGTTATACATATTTTTTTTTTATTTGTGGTTCAGTCTATACTCATAAAAATTAAGCTTTATATGTAAAATTTTTCTTCCTAGAGTTTCTGTTTTAGAATTAGTAATTTCTTGATTATTTCTTCACCATTTTCTAAACTTTTAAGACTTCGTCACCTTTGTGTTACTAAGACAATTCTGACTCTACTCCTTCTCTTTCTCTCCTTGTTTCCTTCCCTTCTCATCCTTTCCTTTCTCTTTCATTTCGTTAACTTTTTTTGAAAAAGTTTTTTTTTTTGAAAAGACTTTTTGAAAAAACTTGAATGACTTGCAGAATCTGATGCATATTTCATTTTAAATATATGTATACACACACACATATACACATATATCACAGGGTTACAAGGTCTCACAATAGGTCGTCTCCAAGCTGAGGAGCAAGGAAGCCAGTCCGAGTCCCAAAGCTAAAGAACTTGGAGTCTGATGTTTGAAGGCAGGAAGCGTCCAGCTTGGGAGAAAGATGAAGGCGGGGAAGCAACCTAGTCTAGCCTTTCCACGTGTTTCTGCCTTCTTTGTATTCTAGCCTTGCTGGCAGCTGATTAGATGTTGCCTACCCAGATTAAGGGTGGGTCTGCCTTTCCCAGTTCACTGACTCAAATATTAACCTCCTTTGGCAACACCCCCACAGACACACCCAGGATCAATACTTTGCATCCTTCAATCCAATCAAGTTGACACTCAGTATTAACCATCACACTGAATATTAAAGACATTTTAGTTCTCTCTAACTCTTTTTTTTATGTTGTTAAAATGCTAAGAAAAAGCTTCTTGTACAAGATACATTCTAATTCAACTCACCACAACGTTAGGGAGAATTTTACTTAATCTCCTGGGTAATGTTCTATAGGTTAAAGCTGATCTGAAAGATTTTTAGCTAAAGCAACAGCTGCTTTATTCTCCAAGTAAGTGTTCAAAATTTAACGATTTGAACAAGAGAAAACAACCAGTTGTACAAAATGTAGGCTAAAAAATAGCTCTTAATTTTATTTTAAAAAGGTATAGCCAGTTTTAAAAAAATAAAAATTTATTAAATGTACAGATTTGAGAGGTTTTTAAAATTCAAAAATATAAGACAGTTTGATTGTAACCTTTCAGTATATCTAGTTCTATATCACCTGAATATTCCATTTATTCTGCATTATGAACAATTCCCTAAAATGTCACTTACTAAAAATTTTTACAAAGGAACATGCATTATTCAAACATGCTGTATTACACAGAACATTATTTTACCAATGTTTTTAATCAAACAACAAAATGAAATAGAATGCAAGAATATAGCAAAGTTGTCAGGAATGTGTTTTCTTTTTTTTTTTTTTTAGGATTTTTTTTTTTTTTTTTAGAATAAAAAGAATAAAAGAGAGAAAGAAAGAGGAAGAGATTTTAGAAAAAGAGAGAAAAGGAAAAAGAAAGAAACAGCAAAAGGAAGAAAAAAAAGAATGAAAGAGAGAAAGAAAGAGGAAGAGATTTTAGAAAAGGAGAGAGAAAGAAACAGCAAAAGAAAGAAAAAAAAAGAATGAAAGAGAGAAAGAAAGAGGAAGAGAAAGAGGGAGAGAGAATAGGATTCTTATTTTATTGCCCAGGCTAGAATACAGTCTAAAAATGGGTATTAAAAACCTCTTTTATGCCAATAATTGTGCTTAACAATGGAGACAGGAAGGAATAGGGGATGAAAATAACAAATAAGCAGACAACCAATATTTTATTTAAACCTGTGAAATGCTATGCAATTGCTGTGTTTTCTACAGCTAGACTTTGTGGGATCACATGCTGGCTCCTCCAGGATTTGGACAAGTGACTTAAGTCTGTGCTTAGTTTTCGAATCTACAAAGTAAGAATACATCATAGAGTGAATATTAGAATAAAATATATATTTTAATTAAAATGTTCAGGATAGAATCTGGTGCATATTTCATAATATATAAAGGTTGCTAAAATGAGTTACAGTGGAGAACAGACCTGAAGAATCCTTGAGCAGACAAAGCTAGTTAGGCTTCACAAGTGAACTTGGTCTTGCTTGATTTGCAAATACAGTGAAAGAACTTGAGCTATTTCCATAAATAGTTGTATTAAAAAACAACAGAAATTGAGCTCAACCAATCAGAAGCAGCCAGCAAACTTATATAACTCTCAATTTTCCTGCAAGATAGATCAAATAAGGTAACTTTAATATTGTAAACAATCTAATATTTTGTTCTGCATTCACCCTGTAAAAGCCTGTCCCTTGTGTTTCTTCATTGGAGCCTTTACATCATTTCTGTTTTGGAGTTGTCCAACTGATAAATTGCTGTTTACTCAAATAAACTCTCTAAAATGTTATTTGACTTCAGTTTACCTTTTTAAAAAGATGAATTTATTATTTTAACCTAAATCCTAAAATGTACAAATATAACTAACTATCTAAGGGGGACAACTAAGCAAAACATCAAAGAGAATTAAAATGCACTAATATTGCTTTGCAGAAATGCTCAAATTTTGTTATGACTGGGCTTAAAGTCATGACCAACCCTATAGCATTTTGTTTAAATGTGTGCCATCTTCTACATTTAAATATGCCTCCCTATGCAGGTATGCATTTAATATAAACTCCTTGGGATTCTCCAAATTTATTTTTACTGATCAAATTTTGCTTGCTCTGATGTCTTCATTCTTTAGTACTTTATTGATGTTAGATTGATAAAATAATTAAAAATAAATTTATATATATCCTCTCCTATATTTTAACAGGGTATTTCAAGGGACAATGGAGTCATACACCATTTAGCATCTATTAATTTGTTTATTCATTATTTCAAATTGCACTAATGTAGTGCAGATTATGTGCTGGAGTTTGTATTGCATTTAAGGAAAATGAAAGCCAATTTTTCTACTTTATTTTATGGAAAATTCAAGGATCCAGGAATGAAATATAAGTTACAGCACATAAGCAGGTAACTGTCTTTTTAAATTTCCTCCTCTCACTTTTGCCAAGATTGTCAAAAATTTTATATTCTGACCATCTGAACTGTAACTTTCACGGTGCCCATTGTCAACAGCAAAAGTTTAAGCCCACACATTCTGACTGTAGAAAACACATTCCTGACCATTTCGCTCTATTGGAACATTATTCAAGTTGTTTATCTGCAAGAATAAATTTAACTAGCCAGTTATATCTATACTATGTCTTATATTCTTATTTTATTTCTCCATGTAAATGTATCATATGATTATTTTATTTATTTATTTCAACAAGAAATCTGTTGATAGCTAACATTCTCCTAAATAGTCATAAGCACTGATAAAATCTGTAAGATCATTTTATTTCAATCATATACCTGTTTATTTGTGTATAGTAAGAGATCACAGTAAATGCCTACAATTTTTATTCAGGTGATTTTCCATTAAATTATCACTTCAGCCACTAAACCTATTGTAACTATTATTTTGATAGACTATATCTTCCCATCATATCGTTGAAATATAATTTACTTAGTACCCCTTATAATGGGGTTTTAGATGAAAATTATCTGAATTATGCACAAATTATTTAACAATTGATTTAATTGCTTAATTGGGAATATACTATTACGACAATTATTCAAAAATTTTTAAATGTGAATTACTGAGTTAAGCTTTGAAATCTAAATCCCCAGTGAAAACAAATAATGTATTATTCACTTGTTATAGATAATGTTTTTTCATATACATCTGTGATTAGACAATAATTTAGTGTGTTAATTTTAACACTTTCAGCATTATAATGCTGATATAAATGGATATAAAGACAAGTTGTGAGCTTAGTGTAGTATATTCAACATGTCTCTAGCTTGGGGTTTACTATGAAAAATAAATTCAAAAGTTCTATCCATTTTGCTGTGCATAAAGAAGATGAAATAATAAAAGGTAAATGGCCTCCTTACTTCTCTGTATTTCTGCTTTTTTGTCAAGTGGGTATAATAATAATGATAATAATTCTCACTTTCAAAACCATAGAAATTTTGACATTTTACACTACTTACAAGCTAATTCTGTGTCCTGTCATAGTATCATTTACCCTGTGTGTTAGTCTATTTGTGTTGCTATAAAGAAGTACCTGAGACTGGGTAATTTAGAAAAAGAAAAGAGGTTTAATTTGGTTCATGATTCTGCAGGCTGTGCAAGCATGAAACCAGCATCTGCTCAGCTTTTGGTCAAGCCTCGGGACACTTACAATCATGGTGGAATGCAAAATGAAAACCAGTATATAATATGGCAAGAGAGGAAGCAAGATAGAGTGAGGGAAGGTCTCAGATGCTTTTTTAACAATTAGACTTTGTGTTGACTACCACAAAGGGGGCATCAAATAATTTATGAGGGGTTCACTCCCATAACCCAAACACCTGCCACCTTCAGCATGGGCAATCACATTTCAACATGAGATTTGTAAGGGACAGGATTTCCAGGTCAGAGACTAACAATGATTTGTTATGCATAAAAATAACAGTAGCCAGATTATCACCATTATTGTGTTTGTTTCCCGAACCGTGATTTTTCACACAGCTATGCAAAGAGCCACATGACTCTAATACACCAAGGAATATATTGCAAGAGACAAACCTTGATATTAGGTAACCTGAATCTTTTATAATGGGCTATGAGCATGCCAACTTCTTTAGCTTTGGAAGGAGATATTATCGATATTAAACTGGACAGTAAACGTGTAATACCTGCCCTATAGAAAGACACTATCTCTGTCTTCCAAGTCTGTGCTCTGCATAAATATACTTGAAAGATAATTCAGAAGGAAGGACAGTTCTTCAATCGCAAGATAGACAAACATGACAGACACATAATGAACTGTTTCCCAAGGTTTTTCTCATAGGTTTTCTATGATAATTGAGTTTACATATGCCTGTGTGAGTATTTACATGTAACTTTAGAATAGTTACTATCATATTAAGAATACAATAAATATTATTATTATAATTATCATTATCCAATTCATCCAATAAGTGTTTCAAAAGTGTATTCAAAGGAATTTTAAACTTTGTTTTCAATCAAATAAATACATAAAAAATTAACTTAGAACTAATTAGGATGACCAGTTTTGAGTATATATTTCAAAAGTAATGACCTAGTCTTTGGTGAACTGGAAGACTTTCCCTGAGGAAGTCATTTTTGAGGAGATCAAAAACATAAACAAAACAAGGCAAGCAGATTTGGGAATGGTGAATATTCCAAGCACAAACAATATGAGTTTCTATATTTTGAAGGAGCAAAGTGGCATCAACAATAAAAGCAAACAGATGTGGCTTGAGTGTTGAGGCCTCTAAAAGAGGTCAAGCGAAAGGCTGGAGATCTGGATTAACCTTGATTAGGCAGTAGCTTTATGAACATGTCAGTGTTTTGATATTGATCCTTTGGGCAAACTAGTGGTATAAGCAAGAGAAAGCGTACTTCTGCTTCCATGCCAAATCAACCAGGATTGCAACTCAGTTCTTTTTATATACTTAATCACTATTCACATTCATTCTTCACAGAAAACTGAATGCATAATAAACTGTGGCTTCTCTCCCCTGAAGATTCAATGAAGTTGAAGTAAATATGTTCTCCATGAATAATGTAAACACAATTTTCAGACAAGTTTAAACCTAAGAATACTGGAGGAATAAGAACTGCAAAGTGCTGATTATTTTTCAGAATTACACATGAATATTGTTTTTAAATACAAATTACAATGCTTTCTACTTGAAAGTATTGAATT
This sequence comes from Plecturocebus donacophilus, assembly GCA_004027715.1. Classification (NCBI taxonomy): domain Eukaryota; kingdom Metazoa; phylum Chordata; class Mammalia; order Primates; family Pitheciidae; genus Plecturocebus; species Plecturocebus donacophilus. The sequence continues at coordinate 1,412 of PVKP010031584.1, read as the reverse complement.
ACTTGCAAAAGGAAAGAAAACAATGAAGGTTCTATTTTGGTGAAGTACACACAAGATGAAAATGAGTTTTTCAACTGAGTTCCCACTTTTTAAACTTTAATTGAGCAGTAAAGAACCATACAGTTTGCAAGCAAAGTGAATGAACAGGTTCAGGAATAGGGTTCGAGTTTTGAAACAATTGCTAACTGTAGTAACTGCTGAGCAGGCTAAAATTTCAATTTGTTTTAAAGTCTCTAGAGGCCAAGGAAGTTTTATTATATTAATTTCAATCTGTAGAGACTTAATTCTCTAGAGTAATATTGGGAAGGGAGTATAGAAGAGGAATTTATACTTTATTAAATAAATGGACATACATAATTTGAATATAGAGAAAGAGGGTCATACATAATCCCTTTGTGGTAAAATATGGGAACTTTTATATACTATATGTCATCCTGAGGGCACAGGATATTTTATTAGTATATTATAATCTAAGAGTATAGAAATAAAATTATTATTATTCATATTTTAAACCTTTCACCTTGCAAGTACTTCATGACAACTAGCCAATAGTTTTCTGAACTGCTGCCACCATTAAGACAACCATCAAGACTGCTATGAAGATTATAGAAGGACAATAAATAACTAGAAATCCATGATGAGATACTAAAAGAATCTATTAACGACATATATTTTGGGGTAAACATCCACTCACAATAAAAAAATGTAGTGGTGCTGTTGCTGCTAGATAAATATACACAACCACAAGGGAACTAGTTTAGTATAAATTAGTAAGTCAGCAAAGGAAAATGGAAGGAAACTAGTTAGTCATATTGTAAGAAAACCAAGCTAACAGTTTTGAAAAGCTTTCTAGACTTCACTCATGTTTGAGATACAGTATATATATGTATATACATTTTACCCATGATGCTTTTGTTACAGTTCTTTGTAGAATGACAACAAAGTTGACAATGTGTAGGTGAACACTCAAGTGATATCCTGTGGTAGGTATGCTACTGACTTTTTAAAAAAATACTTGTTAAAAATTATGTCATCTGACCATAGATATGTCAATAAACCAGATAAATAGAGCTATAAAGCATTAATTACAGTGTTGATTGCAATTAATAAAATATCAGATATTTATAGAGTGCTAATATTAGACTGGCTCCTGGAAGTATACAAATATAAATGAAACAATATTTATATTTAAGAAAGAGCTAATAGGAAGAAAACATGCGTATACAAATAACTATTAAATCTAATGATAAAAATGATACATCTTCAGGATACTTCATTTACTTGTGTTAGCCTCATGTCCCTCATTGGCTCAAAAATCAGAATTGTTCCCACTAGCATATTGTTAATATTAAGGAATACTTTTAATATCTGTCTTATTAAACTTATCAAGCTATAGCTTTATATCCAACAAA
>PVKP010031583.1:0-26824 GCA_004027715.1 Plecturocebus donacophilus | reverse complement strand
GGCTAATTTTTTGTACTTTAGTAGAGACGGGGTTTCACCGTGTTGGCCAGGATGGTCTCGATCTCTTGACCTCGTGATCCACCCGCCTCGGCCTCCCAAAGTGCTGGGATTATGGAGCTGTGTTTTAAAACTACCATCTTTGCTTTGAGGAAATGGCTGGTCTGAGATGACCTGGAGCTGGGAATCCAGTTTTCTGTTCTCTTTGTCCTAGCCTGAATGAAAATGTGCTTCTCTCTACTTTAATCAAGTCTGTGAGTCCTACTGGTCTCATTTGCTACACTAATATAGACAGCTAAGAAAAGTTTTGAATTGAGAGCTTAAGTATAGTATTTGACAGCCTGAGCAACATGGCAAAACTCCATCTCTACCAAAATACAAAAATGTAGCCTGGTGTGGTGGTGCACATTTGTGATCCCAGCTGCACAGGAAGCTGAGGTGGGAGGATCGCTCAAGCCCACCCCAGAGGTCGAGGCTGCAGTTAGCTGATATCGTGCCACTATACTCAAGCCTGGGTAACAGAGTGAGACCCTGTCTCATAGGCAATAAAAGTATAGTATTTGAAACCACTACCATTTGCCCCTGTTGTTCCTGCTTATATAGTAGCTGTTCATTGGTGGGCAACTGGGAAACCTAAAGAATGAGTAGATGTCTGCTCTACATTTTCTGTTTTTAAAATTCTATTACTTTTTTTCACCTTTAAATGTACTATAAATTGTACTTACATTTATTGTCTATTTCATCTTACCAGATGTACACTTTACCACCCCAAATAGATCTTTGTTTGTTTTGTTCTCTGATACATCTCAAGTGCTTAGATCAATGTTTTGCACATAGTAGGCACTCAGTATTTATCAAAGGGATAAAAGCATGTTTATTTTGTGCTTTGTGACTCTTAGTTTCAGGTTGTATAACTGGTAAGCCTGTTTTCTCTTCCTGACAGTACAAACAAGCTGTCCCCGAGCTTGTGCGTTGCGTAGCACTGACAAGAATTTGCTATGGAGACTCACATTGGAAACTAGCAGAGGCACATGTTAATCTGGCTCAAGGCTATCTCCAGCTGAAAGGTAAGCTAACCTTGGACTGAGGGGGATCGGTTGGTCGATTTCTGCTGTTCTCCCCAAAATTTGATCCACACATAATTAGAAGGATTGAGTTTTTAAATATTCTGCTTTCTAAATATTGAGAAGCCATTTCCTTTCAGAAAGAGTTGATAAGGTATATAACGTGTAAACATTCAAAGGGGAAAAATTTTATATTTTTTCTGTTGTTTTTTTTTTAAAATGATTTCAAAAGTAGGGTTCTTAGGAGAAAATTAATCTACTGGGCCAGAAGGCTTTGGAGGAAAAAACCCAAGATATGGAATAGGGGCGCAGAATGGGATTCATTTACACTTTTATTGGAGAATCTCTTGACTGTAAATAACCAAAAAATTTTAAACAACTAACCCAAATTGCCATAAACAAAAGTTTTTGGCTCATAGAACTTAAAAATTCAAGGGAAAAACTTGCTTTAGACTTAGTCATATCCAGTGTTGAAACAATGTGACCAGGATTCAGTTTGTCTCTCTTCCACCGCTTGGCTCTGTTTTGTTGGTATTTGCTCCATTCTTAGCCAGGCTTTGCCCACATGGTGGCAACAAGACTGCCAGCAACTTTATGCTTCCATTATAAGCATTCCAAGGAGTAAAAGAATGTCCCTCCACCAAAATCCAGGATTTGGGATGAGTTCTAATTGAAACAACCTGGACTGTATACCAAAGGCAAGGAATAGTCTGATTGGCTAAACCTTCCTTTTGGCTTCATTGGATCTTGAAGGAGAAGCAGACCTTCACCAAATCACATGGAGATGTGCAAGAGCCAGGCATCCCAAAAGGGAAACGGGAGAATGGGTGAAGGGAAGACAAAAACAATAAACACCCAGGATATGATGAAGGCTTCTACTACTGACTGTGCAGCCTAAGATGGACAAGAGTATCTCTGTGCTCAGCTTCTTCAGTGAAAAGTGGTGATGATGGTGATGGTGATGCTAGCTTTCCAGGCTTGGCCCAGTGAATAAAGAAAATAATGGAAGTGGAAAACACCACAATGTCAAGCATATTGTATGCCAAGCATATTCATTATTGCCACCCAATGAATTTGGCCAAATCTGATTATAGACTGGTCCCACCTATTAGATTAAAGACTCTTAGGGACCTTGGAGATTATCTAATTTAAACTCTGCCCTCCCACTCCATTTTGTAGATTCAGGGAAAACAATGAATCTGAGTTAGAGCAGCTTGCCCCATACCACACTGTTAATAAGTAGCTGATCTGAGACTCAGACCTAGGATTTCAATGTCAGTTTGTCCTGCCATCTGGGGTTTCAGATGTTGCTTTTCTTATACAGCCTGCTGCCTGTCTGCATGACAGTTCTTTCTCAATTTAAAGTAAAAGTTCTTTCTCATTTATTAAAGTCTCATTGGGTGCCAGGCATCATGTTATTTTCCATGCATAACCTTATTCAGTCCTCACCATAGTCCTCAGAGGTGAGTATTTTTAATATCCCTTTTTACAGCTGAGAAAGCTGAGGCCAACGTTTCATAATAAGTGGTGGAGCAGGGGATCCATTCTGGGCAGTCTGACTTCAGAGCCAATGTTCTTGGACTTCACCCTATGCTGCCTCCAGTAAATTGAGTTCAGATTCCTTCAGGGACTCTACACAGTTGAAAATACAGTTCACCATGCTTTGTGTAACATCACAAGCACAGGTGGCACTAATACATGTCTGTACTTTTGAAGATGTATAATAAGACAACATTGTGTAAGAATTCCCACATGAAGAGCATACCCTTGATTTTCTCCATTAGAAAATATCTTCTTCCTATTTTATAGACATTGGAACAGAATTAACTTCATATTTTGACAGATTTTTTTTAGAGATCTGAGATACAATTTTGTGTAATTAAGAACATAAGACCGGGGCTATGTGGATGTGAGTGGAAGGGGTTTTAGTGTGGGGCAGGAGGATGGGAATACAGGGAAGTGCAAAGCCCTGAAGCCTTGCTGGAATCTCAGTCCCTCCTTCCCACAGATTCACAAGCCCATGGAGGAGCATGGGAACACACTGGGGAATTCGTTCTTAGTAGTAATTTTATTTTTTTTGCTCCATTTTGTCTCATATTAGCCTGTTACTACATAGGAATACAAGATTTTCACACATTAGTCTGTTACCTCATTGGAATTGTGTTTATAAGTTTTTATAATCAGATATGTATGATGTTAAAATAACTGATGTTATGATTATAGGTAGGTAAGTTGAAGATTCAGAATTTTTAGTATTTCATTAAGATTACAGTTACACAGCCATAATTAAAATTCATGAATATTTTATTTCCTGCCCAGAATGCTATTGTTCTTGTATTCAACTTTTTTCTTATAATTATATGTAACATTTTATTTCTGATATTGGTAATGTTTCAAAGCTGTTCTCTTCCAGCTCATTCTGTTTATTTCTTTAAAAAAAAAAAAAAAAAAAGGCCATTTTGGGGAAAATTTATCTTCAGTACTTGGTATAAAACACTACTTGGGTTGGTACAGTCATGACAGTGTTTCATGCTGCCTAGATACATCTCCATGTGCCATTTGACCTTGTTAGATTCACAGACCACAGGGGAACTGTATTCCTGTCCAGTTGAGATTAAAGAGAAACTGAGACTTTTTCTTTGTCCACAGGACTGTCACTGCAAGCAAAACAACATGCAGAAAAAGCCAAACAAATCCTCGCCAACTCCGTTGTGCCTCCCTATAACAACAGCACAGATGTTTTCAAGTTTTCTGTTGAGCTTTTCCATACCATGGGGAGAGCCTTACTCTCCCTTCAAAAGTATCCTTTTGCCTCTAACCTTTACAAATAGAAATACTGTTCATATAATGCTTATATGCCAAGTAAAAAGCTAATTCCGATGGATGCCTTAGGAAGTGTGATTGGAAGTGTGGGAGCTAAGGAACTTCAGGACATGGGTTGTAGAATCTAGAACCAAGTGGAAAGTTTCCTGAACACAATTTAGTTTTAAGGAAGCTTCAGAGAATTTGACGAAAGCAAAGAGACTTTCAAAGGAGCTGCTACAATGTGGAAGGATTATAAAGGAAGAATGGATAGAAATTGAAGCACGGATCAGATTATCATTTGCACAGTAAGTTTCAAGTTTAGGTGATGGCTGGAGGCTCTTTGCCAGTAGAATCTGTCTCAGGTAGGAGGAGCTTCTCCAGAAGGCTATGGCCATGGCTTCTCCAGAGGCCATTGTCTAAAAGTAAAAGAGGAACACAGTCATGTCAGAGCAGCCCCAACCAAGGCATTGATCAGTGGCACTTTTCACTTGCTATGGCATGCCCTCATATCCACCCTGGGTTCCAGAGTTCTGATCATTATTCTCTTGACTTTCTCTCTACATGCTCTCCCACTTCACCCCCAGCACCTACACCCTTCTCTTCCTCCCTCTCTTCCTTTTTTTCCCTGCCCTGCTCCAGTCTAAAATGCTTCAACAGGTTGATTTTATGATGAAAGCCTCAAAGGAGAAAGATCTTAAGTATATCTGAATCCATGATAATGAAAGTATTGATTTTGTTCCTTATCTTACTCCATATTCACCAAATAAATTCTGCTGGAAGAGATATGAAAAGAAAGTCATGAGTAGTTAGTACTTTAATCCCTCTCCAAAGGTCAACCTAAGCCAATTCCTCAGAGTACTGGGGTGACAGAGTTTGCCCACGCTCTTGGAAAGATGGACCTATTCAGAGGAGAATGTGGAGAAAGGTCTGTGCTAGAAGAGGGAGAGAATCCCAGTTGACCTACATGGCTGCTCTAACCCAAAGCCAGAAGAATTCAGTTTACCTTCCTAACTAGATTGCATGTGTAGGTTGATTCCCAGGATAACTCAGAACCCACGGAATCATTTTAAGAAAGGTGCTAGGAAAGGGCCCCAAGAGAACACACCTAATACTTCTGTGTGAACGTAAAGTGGGAAGAACCAGCTTTGACTCATGTTGTTAAAGTCATTTCTTTTGCGATCAGAACTCTTCCTTGTTAATTTGTTTTGCTCTGGTGTTTTTGAACTGCAAATGCAGACCTCATCCATCTATGCAAGTCCTTTGGTATGGTTTTTTAAATTAATTTTTCCCTTCATTTCTGATCTTTTCTCTCATTCTCCTACACACACATCATATATATATATATATATACTCGAAAACATAAGCCATAAATAAATATATATATATATATATATATATATATATATACTTTGATGATGGCTTATGTTTTGGAGTATATATCGCTTAATAAGAAATAGTATTGTTTTATGTATTTGTGTGTTTAAAATTTGTATAAATTTGTAGCATATATATCATTCTACATCTTACTTTTTTCCACTCCACATGTTTTGGTTGTGGTTCCTGTATAATGCTCCATAGAGTACATTTGTTGCATTTTGTTTGTCCATCTTCCTAACAATAGACATTCAGCTTGTCCCCAGCTCTCTGCTGCCACAGGAGTGCTGCCATGACCATCCTTATGCAGCTTCACTTAGGTGGCTAAGAGACACTTTTTCTGAGTTTTATATCCCAGGGGTGGTACTGAGTACAAACAGACTTTAAGTTCACCAAACACCGGCTGACCACTACACCTATCTGCATTCGCATTCCCACTTGCAGGCTAGGTTCCTATTTCTCACACCCCCGGCAATATTTGACGTTGTTGATCTTTGTAACTGTCATTGTTGATCTTTGCCAACCTGGTGCATATAACGTGCTATCTAATTATTTAAGTTCTATTTACATTTCTCCTGTTAGTGAGTTTGAATACTTTTCATATACATCTTAGCCACTTGGGATTTTCCTTCTATGAATAGCCTGTTAGTATTCCTTCTGATTTTTCTTTTAGCGTTTCCCATACCTTTCCTTTTGATAATCAGGGTTTTCTTGTATATTATAAATATTAATGATATTATAAATATTTTCTTACATCTATTGCCCACTTATTAATTTTGTCTGTGGTGTTCTTCGTGGCTTAGAAATTATTAATTTTGCTTCACTCAAATTCATTCATTTTCACCTTATGATTTATGCTTTGGGAATCTGTTTAGAAAGTCTTTTCTAGCTAAATATCAAAAATATTCTCTAAAATTTTCCTCCAAGACCTACTTTAACTCTACATGTGTTTTATCATGAGGCATTATCACTGTCATAACTTCTTAGTATTTCATAACTTAGTTTATAAATTACTCTTTAGTCCAAGGATTATTCAAATGATGTGTGTTTTGGTTTGCAGTTATGCAAGTTTTCAAGATATCTTGGTGTTCCTGATTTTTAATTGTATGGCATTGTTATATAGATCCTGAAGCTATCTTGTTGTGGTAGGAGGAGGAGAGTTTAACAGCAGCATATCTTCTTAACCTATCACTTTATTGGTTAGTTGACCTGGTTCTTTTTCGTCCCCTACATTTATTCTGTCTGATACTATGTTGTAACTCTCTTTTGGTATATATTTTCCTATAGTACCTTTAAAAAAATACCAATTTGGGTTTAAGTTTCCTTTTGTCCTACCGATTTTATGGCCTTTTCTTTTTCCTTACTTGCTTCCTTTTGGATTAATCAAATATTTTTATCATTTCATTTTATACCAATTAATTTGCAAGTTGTACATTCTTTTCTCTTGTTTTTTCTTTTCTTTTCTTTCTTCTTTTCTTTTTTGTATATAGGATCTCACTGTTGCCAAGACTGGAGTGCAGTGGTGGGGTCGTGGCTCACAGGAACTTCAACCTCCCTGGGCTCAAGCAATCCTCTCATCTCAGCCTTCTGAGTAGCTTAGACTACGGGTATGCACCACCACACCCAGATAACTTTTTGTATTTTTTGTAGAGATGAGGTTTCACTATGTTGCCCAGCCTGATCTTGAACTTCTGGGCTCAAGCAGTCCACCCACCTTGGCCTCCCAAAATGCTGGGATTACAGGCATGAGCCACCATGCCTGGCCTCATGATTTTCTTTTTATTACTTATTTTCTATTATTCTAGTAGTTACTGTGGAGTTTGTCACTTATATCCCTGACTTACTGGAATCTAATTGTAAATTAATCATTTAACCACCTCATGAACAATGTAAGGACTTTTGAGCATGCCAGCATTCTTTATCCTCTCTACTTGGTGCTGTGTTGTCCTGTATTTAAATCACCATGTATCTTATACTACAGACAATATTTGTTATACATATAACTGACAAAGGGCTTGTATCTGAAATCTATAAAGAACACCTGTATATCAGTAAAACAAACACATGTAACTAGATAGAAAAATAGGAAACTTTCCCCAAAAAAAGAACACCCACATAACAAATAAATATATCAAAAGGTGTTCCACCTTATCAGTCATCAGAAAATGAAAACTAGAATTATAAGATATGGCTGGGTGTGGTGGCTCATACCTGTGATCCCAGCACTTTGGGAGGCTGAGGTAGAAGGGGAGCTTGAGCCCAGGAGTTCAAGACCAGCCTGGGCAAGATGGGGAAACCCCCATCTCTACAAAAATATTTTTTAAATTATCAAGTGCTGGCTAGGCACGGTGGTTCACACCTGTAATCCCAGCACTTTGGGAGGCTGAGGCAGGCAGATCATGAGGTCAGGAGTTCGAGACCATCCTGGCCAACATGGTATAACCCCATCTCTACTAAAATACAAAAAATTAGCCAGGCATGGTGGCATGCATCTGTAGTCCCAGCTACTCGGGATGCTGAGGCAGGGGAATCCCTTGAACTCAGAAGGCAGAGGTTGCAGTGAGCCGAGATTGCACCATTGCACTCCAGCCTGGGTGATGGAATAAGACTCCATCTCAAAAAAATAAAATAAAATAATCCAAGTGTAATGAGGTGGATTATTATAGTCCTAGCTACTCAGGAGACTGAGGTGGGAGGATCAGTTGAGCCCAGGAATTTGAGTTTGCAGTGAACCATGATGACACCAATGCACTCCAGCCTGGATGACAGAGCAAGACTCTGTCTCTTTAAATAAATAAATAAAATCATAAGATACTATTACATTCCCACTAGAATGGCTAAAAAAAAATTAAGACTAATAATACCAAACATTTGCAAGGATGTAGTATTCTGATATGCTCTTTCATATACCATTGTTTCAAATATATTTGGTTAACTACTTTAGAAAACTATTTGGCATTATCTCCTAAATTTGAACATTTGCTTACTCTTTGACCCAGCAGTATCACTACTAAATTATATGCCCAACAGAAATGCATGGATATTTTCACCAAAAGACACAGCCAAGAATGTTCAAAGCTACATTATTTGTAATAGCCAGGAGTTGGAAACAGCCTAAATGTTCACCAAAAGTAAAACAGAAAAAAATGTGATCTGTTAACATAAATAAAATGATTACAACTACTTCTATGCTTAACAGCATGAATGACTCTCACAAACAATGTTTAGTGAAAGAAACCAGATGCAAAGTAATCATATTATAGAATTCCATTTATATAATTGGAGGAAGAAGAAGGTTGTTAGTGGCTGGGAGGGCTTTACTAGTCCAGAATCCCTCTCTGCCAAAAATTAGGTATTCTGTCTTACAAAATAGGAAATACACAATTCAGAGATCCAAGACATAATATTTGTTGCATCTGTTGAGACCTGACTAATGTTATTAGTATTTAATATTGAGCAGTGTTGCTATAAAAAAGAGTAAATGATCCTCTGGCACCTCCTTTGAGTGCTTTCCAAATTAGCAGTACCAAGCCTTGCCAGCAGATGGCAGGACCTGTACACATCTAGGCTGAATAGCCAACAAGAATTTAAGTTAGTATTCCAGACTACTCTACAAAGTTACTTTTGTGTTTAGCTAAGTTGTTTCAAACTTTGCTACTTCTTTTCATCTTAATTTTTCACCCTGATATAATCACCACAATGTACATGTATTAAACTATAATTTTCATTCAATTACTTTGTTTCCATATTGAAATGTATTTTGTTCAAATTGACTTCCTTTAGAAATTAACAAGACTTTGATTTCAGGCACTTCTGTAGTTATACTTGAATGATGAAGGCCTTTTTCTTTTGCTGGGTCTTGGAAGTGGAAGACAAAGATAATTTCTGAGGCAGTGCTTGTAGGATTTATATCCCTCTTTTTTTTTTTTCTTTGAGACAGGGTCTCTCTGTTGCTCTGGCTGGAGTGCAGTTTCACAGTGGCAACTCACAGCAGTCTTGACCTCCTGGGCTCAAGCAATCCTCCCCTCAGCCTCTTGAGTAGCTGGGACTACAGGCATGTACCACTGCACCCAGCTAATTTTATTTTTTTGTAGAGACAGGGTCCCGCTACTATATGGCCTAGACTAGTCTCAAACTCCTGGGCTCAAGCAATCCTTCTGCCTTGGCCTCCCTAAGTGTTAAGATTGCAGGCGTGAGCCACTGCACTCAGTCCTATGTCCTTCTTAAAAGGATATCTTTTAGTGTGTCCTTTTCCTCCTTCTGCCTGTCCTTTTATGGTGCCCATTGCACCAGCCCAGTGCCTTTCTCCTTGGGCTGACAGATAAGTGCTGCAGGGTGACTCATGCTCCATGCCTCCCATCCCTGACTGTGACCTGAAACTTCTTCCCTTCTTCCTCTCCTATGTTCCAGTGCTACTTCATACAGTCATGGTTTGTTAACTTTGGAGAGTGAATCCAAATCACGTATTCCTGTGTGCACAGTTATATATTTTTTTAAATCATAAAGAAAGTCACTTGCAGAAATTGGCAAATTTATCCCCAGTGTTAAGAATTATTTTCTATCCTGGTTACTGATAGATGCCCAGAGAGAAATGGTTGTCTTTATATATACAGGCATACACCATTGCACATGCACACATACATGCACATGCGCACACACACACATCCCTTTTTAAATTATCTTTCTATGCGGCATGATGATGATCTCTTGAGACAATTGCTCCAGAACATGTGATTTGCCCCCAGCTCTCTGACTGCTTGACATGTCCTTGAAGTCTCCCACAGCTTGTGCAGTGAACACTTTGCCTGGCATGACTGTGCTGAACTAACTCAGGAATGAGTAAACACTCTTCTTTCCTCACACTTTTCTTTCCTCAGAACATCAGTAAGACACCTCCCAGGTATTTCTAAGCATTGTGCCATGGTGTCATTAACAATATAAGCTTTGGGCCCGGCATGGTGGCTCATGCCTGTAATTCTAACACTGGGAGGCTGAGATGGGAGGATTGCTTGAGGCCAGGAGACTAGCCTGGTCAACATAGTGAGACCCTGTCTCTATTAAAAAAATAAAAAGTATTTGGAGTCAGAAGCCCTAGGTTCAAATCAGTGTTCATTTAAGCTTCCCAGCTGTAGGAACTTGGACAGATCTTGTGCTTTCTGGGAACCTCACTCTCCTTTCCTGTTAAAGTGGAAATAATAAGACCCCCAGGGGTTGCTGTGAAGATTAAAAAGATATTACTTTACAGCATCTAGGTGCATGGGAAACCCTCAGAAGCAAGCAAGCAAGAAAGAAAAGGGCAGCTATAATTATCATTACAATCTAATTGAACATTTTCCTTTCTGTGGTTTCATCCCAGAGGTGATTTTTAAATCAGGTACTTATATCATGTATTAAAGTTTTGTACTTCAAGACTGCCCTTGGCGTGCAATTTTATTTTTCTACACTTTATCCCTATGCCTTGGGAAAGCTACGTTTTGTTGTCTTTGCTCTCATGAATCATCTAAGCTAAAATCAGACAATTATATAAACTTACTTTTTTTTTTTATTTCTTGAGACAAAGTCTCTCTCTGTCACCCAGGCTGGAGTGCAGTAGCATGATCTCGGCTCACTGCGACCTCCACCTCCCAGGTTCAAGTGATTCTCCTGCCTCGGCCTCCTGAGTAGCTGGGATTACAGATTTGTGCCACCACGCCCAGCTAATTTTGTATTTTCAATAGAGACAGAGTTTTACCATGTTGACCAGGCGGATCTCAAACTCCTGACCTCAAATGGTCTACGTGCTTCGGCCTCCCAAGTTGCTGCACCCAATCTGCGTATGCTTATTTCCTTAAGCTTGATTTTGTTTCTTTGTCTTGCTCTCTCTTGATTCACTGAAGTCACAAGATTTGGAAAGTGATTCTAACACAAGTTTTTCAAAAGGGAAAGGGGATGGGGAAAGTTTCTCCCTTTACTCATACTTCCTGGGACGGAGGAGAAGATAATGGAGAAGTGATGTGGCAAGGGAGACAGAGTACATACCTACCTGCCATCCCCTCATTAAGATGGTGGGGTTCTTCTTAGTTCCATAAGCTACTCCAGAAATGCTTCCCACTGGAATTTTTGATACTTCTGTAATAGCCTTTGCTTTTACATCCCATAGTCCTCCCAAAATTGGTCCAGTCAGAAATTTCCACATCTATCTTTTGCTTTGTGGACTCAGTGTTTTAAGCATTTTTTTAGTTCTTATCATCCCTGAGGGCCCTTGATATCTAAGTTGCATTTTCTCTGCTTCTATCTTTTGGGCATTAAGGCTATAACAAATGCTCATATGTTCAAAGTCCTGCTTCTCCCTTGCCTGCTCCCTGGGAATGTCCTGCTCTTCTCCAGCAGAGATGTTTCTCCTGTCAGCTCTTCCCATGGGACACTGTGTGCCTGGAATACTTTTTGCTTACTTGACAAAGAAAGAAATTGCTTCTTTTCTCTGGCACTCTTCCTAATCCTTTATTTCTGTGATTGAAGAGATGCTCTTAACTTACAGAAGTCTGATTTAAAAAAAAAAATTTTTTTTTAATGTAGGGAAGCCAAAGAAGAACGACATGGCACAGATTACTTTCATATACTTTATCTGCTTTCTATTTCTTGACTCTCCTAAAGCTTTAATGTTTTAGATCACTGCATTTCTGTCTTTCTCTGACACTATACACTTATAATGTACCTTTGCCTAAACAGTATAAGAATAATGATTTAAATAATAGAATAGTAATGTTTTAAAATAACATGCTATTAGTATATAACATAAATATAAAATAATATATCCCTAAATAAGTACACAATGTATAATAATATATATCAAGTAATAGACCAGGCACAGTGACTTAAACTTATAATCCCAGAACTTTGGGAGGCCAAGGCAGGTGGACCGTTTGAGCCCAGCAAGACAGCTTGGGCAACATGGCGAAACCCTGTCTCAAATGAGTACAACTAATACAAAATTACTAGTACAAAAAATTAGCCAGGCATGGTGGCACGCACCAGTAGTCCTGGCTATTCTGGATGCTGAGGTGGGAGGACTGCTTGGGACTAGGAGGCAGAGGTTGCAGACAGCAAAGATCATGCCACTGAACTCCAGTCTGGGTGACAGAGTGAGACTCTTTCTCAAAAATATAATAATGATGATGATTTTTTTTAAACCACACTAGCTACCAATTACTGACCACCTTCTGTGTCAGGCTTTTGCTAAGTGCTTTATAGTCGTCATCTCCTTTCATCCTTAGTCCCCTCTATGTAGTGGATACTGTTAGTATTCCCATGTTCAAATGTAGCATATAAGGCTGAGAGAAGTGAGGTCACTTCCCAGGTCACACAGGCAGGAAGTGATGAAGCTGGGAACTGGCACAGCAGAGCCCTGTCTATCCAATGCTAGTGTCCAGGCTCCTAACCATGTCACAGATTGCATTGAGACTGATGTAGACTGGAAACCCTACAGTGCATTCAGCAGAGCAAAGCCTTTACCTGTATGTATCAGGTGATAAAAAGAGACCCAGATGTAACTCTTTTCTCATGTTGGCTATGGAATATCCCATTTGTCCTGTTTCGGGATTAGTTTCGCATCAGATTCTGATCAGTGATATTCACACAAAGCCTTTCCTTTATACTGGTGCTCACGATTTTTGCCAAATTCTAGAGCTTTTAAAAGGAAACTCTGTTGCCTTAGTAATACCAGAGATTACATTTGTTTATTGCATGTTAAAACAAGTCTCCATCCCTGTGAGATCTGAAACTTGTCTGAAATGAGATAGTGTCTCCTCGTGTGCCCTGTAGAATTACTGTGTATATATTTTCATTCAATAAAATATGCCATGATTTAAGTTGTGCACCTGCCAGATTAATATACTGCCACATTCTGTTATTCAAAATTCTCTCTCTTTTCATCTGCCTAGTATATCTCTTAAGCTACCAAGCACATTGTGGGTACACTAGATAATAAATCCTCAAAGCATCCCTGATAGGTCGATAGAAATGGAAAGGAGAAAATGTTGTTCTCCCAGACATTACATATGAGAAAATGGAAAAAGACAAGATTACCTGAAATTGACTGATGCTTTAAGTAAGTTGTAGATGGATGTAAGACTATAATTTAGTTATTTCTTCATGTAGTACTCTCAATTCCTTTTTTATTAAATATATTATAAAACTAAAGCAGTTTTATTTTCTATTTTGGCTTTTCTTTTATGTGAATAGTGTACTCACAGTGAGCTTCCGAAGGCTCATTATGGGTTGCATTAGCTTGATAGCCTCCATTTCTGGCTGTGTTAGTGCCAGGACCATGAAATAGCCTGCAACAGCAACCTCAAGAGGTGAGGGGGAGGCTGTATTTTATCCTTTGTGCAATAGTATGTTGTATTCATCTTTTTAATAAAATATTTTAGGCACATATTTGTGTAGTATTGTGTAAATTCTGTAGTGTAAAGAATAGTATACACACTGCTAAGCTTGCGAAATTCATTTCTGATAAAAGGAAGCTTATCATGCATTCTTCCCAATCTCATTTTCTTCCCATACATTATAGGGAATTATTATGCTGAAATTTAGTGTTTTTCATTCCTCTGAATGTTTTTGTACCTTTACTGTGTATATGTATAGCATATGGGTGTGTGTGTATATAATTTAGTTTGTCATATTTTTAAACTTTATATGTATGTTTCCTTCTATAACTTGCTTTTTTCTCATTACATCTGTATTTTTGAGATATATCCCTACTAATTGATATAATCCAGCTCTAGTCTCTTCATTTTAGACCTCCATATGGTGTTTAATTGTCTGACTTTCACCTAATTTAATTGTCTATTTTGATGAAGGTGAACATGTGAATTGTTTTCAGTTTTTTACTACTATAAATACTACTTACATGAAAATTCTTATACAAGTCTCTTTGGGCACATATGCAAGATTATCTCTGAGGTATAGTCCCAGGAGTAGAATTGTTTACTTGACAAGTACCTGCATCCTCAATTTTACTTGTTTTACCAAATGCTTTCTAACAATTTATGCTCCTACCAGCAGGGTGTGTAAATTCTTGTTACTCAACATCCTCAGGCTTTTTATAGTTCTCAGTTATATGGATGCAAAATTATATCTTATGGTTTATTTATTTATTTATTTTGAGACAGAGTCTCACTCTGTCACCCAGGCTGGAGGGCAGTGGCATGATCTCAGCTCACTGCAACCTGCACCTCCCGGGTTCAAGCGATTCTCATGCCTCAGCCACCTGAGTAGCTGGGATTGTAAACACATGCCATCATGCTCAGCTAATTTTTATATTTTTGGTAGAGATAGGTTTTCACCATGGCCAGGCTGGTCTCAAACTCCTGACCTCAAGTGATCTGCCTGCCTCGGCCTCCCCAAATGCTGGGATTACAGGTGTGAGCCACTACGCCTAGACCTTATAGTTTCTTTAACTGCATTTTTCTGATAGGGAGCTTAAATAGCTTTTTATATGTTTGCTAGACATTTGGAATTCCTGTTCTGTGAATTATCTGTTCACATGTTTTGCTTATTTGCTATTGAACTATTTGCATGTTTCTTATAAATTGGTAGATATTCTTCATATTTCTGAAAACAAGTTATTTGCTGTTTATATATATTGTATATACTTCAGATATGTAGTTTGTCTTGAATTTTGATGCACAGGAGTTTTTGTTTTTAATATGACCAATTTTACCTATCTTTTCTGCTCTTATTTATATGTATATAAGAAATCCTTCCCTACCCAAAGTCACAGGGTTACTTTTCCATATGTTTTCTCTCAAACATATCAAAGTTTTGGTTTTTAAACTTAGGACTCCTAAACAGCCATTGGGTCAATGAAGAAATTAAGAAGGAAATTAAAAATTTTCTTGAAACAAATGAAAATGAAAACATAACATACCAAAACATATAAAAAGAAATAATAAAAATCCAAGCACAAATAAATAAAATTGAGAGTAAAAAAATACAAAAAAATCAATATAACAGAATGTTTGTTTTTGAAGAGAAATGAAATCAAACCTTTACCAGACTAAGAAAAACAGAGAGAAGACCCAAATAAATAAAATCAGAGACAAGAAAGGAGACAGTACAACTGCTACCACAGAAATTCAGAGGATCATTAGATAATATTATAAGCAACTATATGCAATAAATTGGAAAACCTAGAAGAAATGAATAAATTCCTAGACATATATAACCTGTTACAATTGAACATGAAGAAATCAGAAACCTGAATAAACCAATGAGTAACAAGATAGAAGCAACGATAGAATGTCTTCCACCAAAGAAAAGCCCAAAATCTGATGGCTTCAGTACTAAATTCTAGCACACATTTTGAGAAGAACTAATATCAACCCTACATAAACCGTTCCAGAAAATTGAGGACAAAGCAGTACTTCTGAACTCATTCTATGAGGCCGGCATTATCTCAATACCAAAACCAGACAAAGACACATCAAAAAAGAAAACTATGAGTCAATATCTCTGATGAATGTGTATGCAAAATCCTGAAACCAAATTCAACTACACATTAAAAAGCTCATTCATCTTGACCAGGTGGAATTCATCCCAGGGATGCAGGGGTGGTTCAACATACAGAAATCCATAAATATGATACCTCACATCAACAGGATGAAGGACAAAACCATGTGATCATTTCAATAGATGCTGAAAAGGCATTTGATACAATTCAGCATCCCTTCATGATAAAAACTTAGCAAACTAGATTAAAATGAATATACCATAACACAATAAAAGCCATATATGACAAACTGCCCACCTTTACCATTTTTATTCGACATAGTACAGAAAGCTCTAGCCCAAGCAATTAGGCAAGAAAAATAAATAAAGGACATCCAAATTAAAAAGGAAGAATTCAAATTATCCTTGTTTATAGATGATATGATCTTATATTTAGAAAAACCTATAGATTCTGCCAAAAAGCTATGAGAACTAATCAACAAATTTGGTAAAGTTACAGGATACAAAATCAGCATACAAAAGGCAACAGCATTTCTGTATGCCAGTAGCTAACAATCTGAAAAAGAAACCAAGAAAATAATCCCATTTACAATAGCTACAAAAAAATCTAGCAACAAATACGATTAAATACTTAAGAACAAACTTAACCAAAGAAGTGGAAGATCTCTACAATGAAAACTGGAAAACATTGATGATAGAAAATGAGGAGGACACACAAAAAGATTTCATGTTCATGGACTGAAAGGATCAATATTGTTGAAATGTGCATACGACCCAAAGCAATCTACAGATTTAATGCATTCTCAGAATATCACCTTGTTATCAAAATACCAGTTACATTCTTCATAGAAATAGAAAAAAAAAACTAAAATTTATGTGGAACCACAAAAGTTCCAAAATAGTCAAAGAAATTCTGAGCAAAAAGAACAAAGCTGAAGGCACCAGATTACCTGACTTCACACTATACTACAGAGCTATACTAATCAAAACAGCATGATACTGGCATAAAAATAGACACATAGACCAATAGAACAGGAAAAAACCCAGAAATCCATGCATTTACAGTCAACCCATTTTTGACAAAGGTGCCAAGAACATACATTGGGAGAAATATAATGTCTTCAACAAATGGTCCTGGGAAAACTGAATATCCATATGCATAAGAATGAAACTAGACCCCTAGCTCTTGCTATATGCAAAAATCAAATTAAAATTCATTAAAGACTTAAACCTGGCCAGGCACAGGGGCACATGCCTATAGTCCCAGCACTTTGGGAGGCCAAGGCAGGAAGATCACTTGAGCCCAGGAGTTCAAGGCCAGCCTGGGTAACATGGTGAAACTCCATCTTTACAAACAAAATTAGCCAGGTGCATGGTGGTGTGCACCTATAGTCCCAGCTATTCTGGGGGCTAAGGTGGGAGAATTACTTGACCCCAGGAGGTTGAGGCTGCAGTGAGCCATGATCACACCACTATACTCCAGCCTGGGCCACAGAACAAGACCTGTTTAAAAGAACAAAACAACAACAGCAACAACAACAAAAACTTAAATCTAAGACTGAAACTCTGAAACTACTGGAAGAAAATACTGAGAAAACACTCCAGGAAATTGGTCTGGGCAAAGATTCCTTAAGGAAGGCCTCAAAAACATAGGCAACCAAAGCAAAACTGGACAAATTAGATAACATCAAGCTAAAAGACTGCACAGCAAAGGAAATAACAAAGTGAAGAAACAATCCATATATGACAAAATATATAGATTTCACAGAATGTGTGAAATATTTGCAAACTACCCATCTGTCAAGGGATTAATAACCAGAATAAATAAGGAGCTCAGACAACTCAGTAGATAAAGACAACCTGATTTTAAAATAGGCAAAAGATCTGAATAGACATTTTTCAAAAGAAGACATACAAATGACCAATAAGTATATGAAAAATAACATCACTAATCATCAGAGCAATGCAAATCAAAACTGCAGTGAGTTATCACACTCCAGTTAAAATGCCTTCTATTAAAAAGGCTAATAGATGCTGGTGAGGATGTAGAGAAAGGGGGACACTCATACATTGGTGGTGGGAATGCAAGTTAGTACAGCCACTATGGAGAACAGTAAGGAAGTCTCTGAGAAAACTAAAAATAGAACTACCATATAATCCAGCAATGCCACTGCCCCATATATACCCAAAGGAAGTAGAGGAGTCTGTCAGAGGCATCTGCACTCCCATGTTTATCGCAGCACTGTTCACAGCAGCCAATCCAGGATTCAGCCTGAGTGTCAATCAGTGCATGAATGGACAAAGAAAATTTGGTAGCTATACATAATGAAGTATTACTCAGCCATGAAAAAGGATGAAATCCTGTCATTTGCAGCAAAATGGATGGAACTGGAGGACATTATGTTAAGTGAAATAAACCAGGCACAGAAAATACCACATTTTCACTCAAATGTGGGAGCTAAAAATATTTTTTAAAAGAAAAGAAAAATTGAACTAACGGAGATAGCAGAATGATGGTTACTACAGGCTTTGAAGACTAGTAGGGAGTGAGAGATGAAGAGGGGAAGGTTATTGGGTATAAAAATATAGGTGAACAGTGGAAATAAGACCTAATGTCTGGTAGCACAATAGATTGACTATAGCTAACAATATTTTATTTTCTATTTTTAAAAAACTAAAAGAATGGAACTGGCATGTTCCTAACACAAAGAAATGATAAATTCTTGAAGTGATGGGTATGTTAATAATCCTGATTCGATCATTAACTTTGTATGCTTATATGAAAATTTTACATGTACCCCATACATATATACAATTATTATGTATTCATAATAATTAAAAATAATTTTTTTTTAAAAAAATTGCCCTTTAGGCCAGGCACAGTGGCTAATGCCTGTAATCCCAGCCAAGGCAGGTGAATCACAAGGTCAGGAGATCTTGACTACCCTGATCAACACGGTGAAACCCTGTCTCTACTAAAAATACAAAAATTAGCCAGGCATTGTGGACCACACCTGTAATTCCAGCTACTCAGGAGGCTGAGGCAGAAGAATCACTTGAACCTGGGAGGCGGAGGAGGCAGTGAGCCGAGATCACACCACTGCACTCCAGCATGGGTGACAGAGCAAGACTCCGTCTAAAAAAAAAAAAAATCGTCCTCTAATCCACTTGGAACTTTTGTGTACATGGTATGAGATGCCTCATTTTATATACATTTTGTTTTTATTTTTCTGTTCTTTTAGTGATGAACATGTATTCTTATAATAAATTATTCTAAATGTTTTTAAAAACTCAATTGGATAAGAAAATCCCCACCTCACTTACACAATAGTTTCAATCAGTTTCTCTGATTTTGCCTGTTATTTGGACTTTTCAAACTCTTATATGGCTGCTGTTGGGTGGAGCTGAGATCATAATTGAGCCCATTTCAACATGGGAACAAACTGAGGCTGTTGCATATGGCATGCAGGTTAGGAGGAGAAGAGGTAAAAGATACGATTATGTGTAGACATTTAATACTAATCTGTGTGGTGTGCTTCTGTCTGCAAAGTGCTTTCACGGACATCTTAATCAATTCTCACAACAACCAGTGTGTTCTGATGATGAAACCAAGGTTCAGAGACATTTTGTGCTTGTCCAAGTTTTGTCAGCAAGACTGCTCAGACTACAGTTTGGGTTTTCTACTCCCACTTACTTGCAACTGATTTTCCTGCCTCTCCTTTTGTTTTCTTTTCCATAACATTTTCTCTGAGCATTAGGTATTTAAAGGATGACTTTTTAAGACCTGAAGAGGTGACCTGGTGTTAACTTGGAATGATATGCTACCTTTGGGCTGAGACAGTAGGTGACTACAAGTTTTCCATGGTCCCCGCCCTATTAACAAACCCCCAAACACTTTAGCGATTTGCCTCAGGAGAGAAGGAATTTTTAATATATCAATGAATACATGCCTGGTTGTTGTTTTCTTTTTTGCTCATTTATGAGCTTGATTACTAAATTTTACTGCTTTCTTTTAAAGCAGTTGCCCAGATGAAATTATCTTGATGTTTGTACTTCCTTCATTCCTCTTCTGTGACTTTTACGGGCAGTCTGAGAAACAAAGGACCCATTCTTTCTTCCATGGCACACTGCATCGTTTATGAACATGAGACAGGAAAAAGATGAAGATTTTTTTCCTTCTCTCAAATATCCATGGTGTTAGGAGGTCTCTAGGCTGAATTAGATGGAAAAAAACTGAAATCATTTTAGGTTTTAGAGAAAGTATGTAACTTTCTCTAGATTCTAGACCAGAGGTCAGCAAACTTTTTCCCTAAAAGCCCAGATAATAACTATTTTAGATGTTGTAGGCCATATGGTCTCTGTAGTAACCAATGAACTCTGTCATATTTTGAAAGCAGCCATGGATGATATGTAAACGAATGGGCATGGCATTTTCCAGTAAAACTTTATTTACAAAAACGAAAAACAGCAGATTTGGCTCCCACACCATAGTTCGCTAACTCCCATTTTTGTTTATTTAAGTTTTGTTTATCAGGGAATCTAAGTCTTTGGCTAAGTGATTTCTTACCAACCATATGTTTCAGAGACTCTATCACCAAAGGTTCTAATGGGTTTTCTCTGCAAATATAAAGTATGATATTTACAAAACTAATGACTACCCACTACATTCTAAGCTCCTTTAGCGTCAGAAAGGATGCCCAGTATTACTGGATTGCCTATTAATCTTTTTCCTTCCCAGATTAGAGTTTCTACAAGCTGTAGCCCTCCCTGGTCCCTGAACTTTTCCTGTATTTTTAAACATCTTCACAATTAAAGAAAGTATTCAGATTCATAAACTCTTCAATCAGCATTTGATTTCACTGTGGCCATCTGAACCACAGAACTGAGAAGTATCTTTACTTCTATCAGTTAATTCCTTTGGAGAACAAAAATAGGTGTGAAAAGTACCCAGTGGTTGAGTTGAAAATAATACCTATTTTTTATAGTCTTTTAGGTTTCCCTTGGGCAGTTTGGGACTCACAAGGCCTTTTGGTATTAAAGGTTCTGGGGTGGAGGGCAACATAGGAGGGATTATAAATTTTGCACGTAAGAATTTTCCATGAAAGAAAAGTTTCCTTATAGTCTTAACAAACATTCTGGAGAAGATTATTTTTAAAGGTGTGTTGTGTTTGCTGAAAAACATGTAGAGATACATTTTTTATATGAGAGATTCTTATTCTAAGAAGCTATAGAAGTATTTTCCCACTGCCACCTTTACTTATAATTTCTAAATTAGCATTTTTATGATATAAAAGTAACACATTTTCATAGAAGAAAATTTGGGAAATTTAGAAAAGCACAAACAAGAAAAGTAAAATGACAGTGTAGCAACTTAAAGATAAGTACTGCTAACATTTTCATGACCATCCTTTTGCCATCTTTCTATGGATGTATGTACATGCAGATTAGATATAAAGTTTTCACATGCATGAGATGATATACAGAATATTTTATAGCCTGCCTTTTCACTGAAGTATATAGAATGAGTAAACTTCTGTATCAATACGTACGGATCAGCACTAATTTTCATGGCTACCTGGCATTCCACAGTGTAGATGTACTTCCTGTAATCTGCTTGCACGGTCTCCTGTTGGTACATTTTAAGTGCTTTGGACTTTTCCACCATTAGAGAGAATGCTAAAGTAAATGTTCTTGTATATATATCTTCTTGCCCTGCCAGAGTATCTCTTCAAGATAAATTCCTAGAATTGGAATTAGCAAAATTGTGTGTGTGTGTGTGTGTGTGTGTGTGTGTGTGTGTGTACATATATGTTTATGATTTTGATAGAGAAAAGTTTATACCCAAACTATATTCTCAACAGTTAATGAGAGGGCTTCACATCCTCCCCAATACTGGGAAATTTCTAAGATTTCTCAACAGATCAGTTATCAGCATTTCAGCATCCTTTCCTTGATGATTGCTATTGTTGTTTTGTGAAGTATTTTACAGTTTTTAAACCAATACCTGCCTATGTATTGCACTTACTATGTATCAGAGATTATTCTAGGTGTTTTATGAGTATCAATTAATTTAATATTCATAATAACCCAATGAAGTGTGGGCACTGTTATCCTTAATTCACAAATGAGGAAACGAGTGACATGAAGGTCATACATGTAGTCAGTGGTGAAGCCAGGACTCCAACCTTCCAGGTGATTCCAAATCCCATCTTCTTTTTTTTTTTTTTTTTTTTAGAAAAAGAGAGAAAAGGAGAAAGAAAGAAAGAAACATCAAAAGAAAGAAAAAAAAGAATGAAAGAGACAAAGAAAGAGGAAGAGAAAGAGGGAGAGAGAATGGGATTCTTGTTTTATTGCCCAGGCTAGAATAGTCTAAAAACGGGTATTGAAAACCTCTTTTATGCCAATAATTGTGCTTAACAATGGAGACAGGAAGGAATAGGGGATGAAAATAACAAATAAGCAGCCAACCAATATTTTATTTAAACCTGTGCAATGTTATGCTATTGTTGGGGAGTGATTTACTTCCAATTATGTGGTCACTTTTAAAATAGGTATACTGTGATATTGAGAAAAATGTATGTTTTGTGAATTTCGAGGAGGAGAGTTCTGTAAATATTTGTTAAGTCTAGTTGCTCCAGGTCTGAGTTCAAGTCCTGGATATCCTTGTTGATTTTCTATCTCGTTGATCTGTGTAATATTGACAGTGTAATGTTAAAGTCTCCCACTATTATTGTGTGGGAGTCTAAGTCTCTTTGTAAGTTATTAAGAACTTGCCCTATGTATCTGGGTGCTCCTGTAATGGGTGCATATATATTTAGGATCGTTAGCTCTTCTTATTGCATTGATCCTTTCACCACCATGTAATGTCCCTCTTTGTTTCTTGTGTTCTTTGTTGTTTTAAAGTCTGTTTTATCAGAGACGAAAATCGCAGCTTCTGGTAATGCTACGCTGGCTGTTTTGCCCATTAGTTGATGTAGATTCTTCATTATGGTGATGCTGTTTACCTTTTGGTATGTTTTTGGAATGGCTGATACTGGTTGTTCCCGTCCATGTGTAGTGTTTCTTTCAGAAGCTCTTGTAAAGCAGGCCTGGTGGTGATGTAATCTCTGAGTACTTGTTTGTTCACAAAAAAATTTATTTTTCCTTCACTTATGAAGCTTAGTTTGGCCGGATATGAAATTCTAGGTTGAAAGTTCTTTTCTTTAAGGATGTTGAATGTTGGCCCCCATTCTCTTCTGGCTTGTAGGGTTTCTGCTGAGAGATCTGCTGTGAGTCTGATGGGCTTCCCTTTGTGAGTAACCCGAACCTTCTCTCTGGCTGCCCTTAGCATTTTGTCCTTCATTTCAACACTGGTGAATCTGACGATTATGTGTCTTGGGGTTGCTCTTCTTGAGGAATATCTTTGTGGTGTTCTCTGTATTTCCTGGACTTGAATATTGGCCTGCCTTGCTAGATTGGGGAAGTTTTCCTGGATAATATCCTGAAGAGTATTTTCCAGCTTGGATTCATCCTCTTCGTAACATTCAGGTACACCTATCAAACGTAGATTAGGTCTTTTCACATAGTCCCATATTTCTTGGAGACTTTGTTCATTTCTTTTTACCCTTTTTTCTGTCATCTTGCTTTCTCGTTTTATTTCATTGAGTTGATCTTCAACCTCTGATATCCTTTCTTCTGCTTGGTCAATTCGGCTGTTGAAACTTGTGCATGCTTCGCGAAGTTCTCGTGTTGTGTTTTTCAGCTCCATCAGTTCACTTATATTCTTCTCTAAGTTGTCCATTCTCGTTAGCATTTTGTTAAATCTTCTTTCAAGGTTCTTAGTTTCTTTGCATTGGGTTAGAACATGTTCTTTTCACTCACAGAAGTTTCTTATTATCCACCTTCTGAAGCCTGATTCTGTGAGTTCATCACACTCATCCTCCGTCAAGCCTTGTTCTCTTGCTGATGAGGAGCTGTGATCCTCTGTAGGAGGAGAGGCATTCTGATTTCGGGTGTTCTCAGCCTTTTTGCACTGGTTTCTTCCCATTTTTGTGGATTTATCCACCCGTCGTCTTTGTAATTGCCGACTTTCAGATGGTGTCTCTGAGTGGACGTCTGGCTTGTTGGTTATAAAGTTTTTTCTGTTTCTTAGTTTTCCTTTTGGGGGCGCCCCTTCCCCACAGAGCTGGGCCTTCCCAGGTTCAGCTGTGCTTGCTCTCAGTCCTCAGCACTTCCAATTGCTGTTCTCCTTGTGGGGATGGGACCAGTGGAGCCTTTGGGCACCCAGTCCCGTACACGCTGCACTGAGAAGTGCCGCGCTAGCCAAAAGAGTCGCACTGGCGACCCAGGCGGCTCCTTCGCCGGGGATCTCCCAGTCTGTGGGCATCAAAAATTCGTCTGCAATTGCGGCATCCACTCGCTCTCTGCGCTTTCACTGGGAGCTACAATCCTGAGCTGCTGCTACGCGACCATCTTGGATCTCTCTCCCAAATCCCATCTTCTTAACTACAATGCTCTGCTGCCTCTCAGAGGAAAAGCTTAGTTAGCAAGGAAATGAACCTGGACACCAGGAATCAGAGAGTCACATCCCAACTACCAGCTCACCTTTATTTCCTTATTTTCTATTTTAATGATTAAAATAATTCTTTTGATTTTTTTTAGGATGTATCAAGGTCAGAAGAAATCAAAAGAAGCTTTGCCCCACTATCAAGCAGCTTTGGAGTATGTTGAGATCAGTAAAGGTGAAAAAAGTCTTGAGTGTGTACCAGTATTGAGAGAATTCGCAGGTGTAGAGCAAGCCCTGGGACTCCATGATGCATCCATCAACCACTTCCTCCAGGTAAGGTCCTGGCTACCAAAGCTGTTCTAGACCCAGTGCTTTTCATAGACACAAGTGGCACAGCAGCTCTGAAAGTGCCTGGCTTTGTCATTTGCTCTAGATAAGGACAACACTTGGCCTAGAGCAGATGCTCAACAAAGGTGCTCTTATCAGATGGCCACGTGGGCAAGTGCCGGTACTGGTCCCCTATTAGCCGTTGCACAGACTACAAACAGCCTGAGATACCGTCAAGGTGATTTCTTTATCCTGTAATATTTATTTAGAGCTTATGTTACCAAACCGATAAGGACTCTTTTTTTTTCTACATTCTAAAATCTTTACCTGAAGCCACTTAGGGTTGTGTCTGTTAGCTGCTAGTCTACTTTATCTTTGTAAGATTCTTCAGTGAGTGTGTCTATCAGGGTTCTCCAGAAAAGCAGAACCAACAGGATATGTACACACACACACACACACACACACACACACAGGGTTTTTTTTGTTTTTCTTTGTTTGTTTTTAGAGAGACAGGGTTTCGTCATGTTGACCAGACTGATTTCAAACTCCTAGGTTCAAGTGATCCTCCTGCCTCAGCCTCCCAAAGTGCTAGGATTACAGGTGTGAGCCACCAGATCCGGCCTCTTTTAAGGAATTGACCCATGTGATTTAGGGGCCGGTAAGTCTGAAATCCACAGGGCAGGCCATCAGGCTGGAAACTGAGGCAGGATTTCTATGCTGCAGTCTTGAAGCAGAATTTCTTCTAGAAACCTCAGTTTTTCACTCTCTTCAATTGATTAGATGAGGGCCACCAATATTATTATTGAGAGTCATCTCCTTTAAAATCAATTGATTGTGAATATTAATCACACCTACAAAATACTGTGTATTCACTGTAAATTAACCATAATAGTGAGTTTATCTCTTTATATTGTATCATGCTAAAGGCACTTTTTAAAAAGTTTTTCTGATAATTTTTTCCTGTAAAAGTTGTAAGATTCAGACCAATCCATTCTTGTTATTTGAAATGTGATACAGTGACAAGGTCCTAAGAGTACTTCATTACTGTTTCTTACTTTAACTTGTCTGACAATTTATACTCCTACTCATGGTTTGTTAGAGTGCCCCTTTCTCTCACTTTATCTGGATTGTCTCTTTTAATCATTACTACTACCCCATGACACATTATTATTTCCCATTTGTAGATAAAGAAGCCAAGAATTTGAGAGGTTGAGTGATGTGCCCCGGAGTACACACCCAGTAAATGGCACGTTCTAATTCGAAACTAGTACTTTTTAGAAAGATTGTTCTGGCTGATATGTAGAGAATGAATTGGGGAGGTTGTGCCAACCATAGAAGTAAACCAGTTAGGAAGCTATTGAGGTAGCTGAAGCTGAGAATGATGGTAGCTCGAACTAGGATGAACATAGTGGGGATGAAGAGAAATAGATGGATGTAGGAAAGATTTAGGAGGCAGAATTGATAGGACATGGAGATTGATTGGACGTGGGGGAAAGAAGAAAGAGTCATAGATGAAACTCCCAGAAACTCCCAGGTTTCTGGTCTGGACCACTGAGTGGATGTTTGTGCCGTTTCTACCAGGGAACTGGCACGTGACTGGGTGATGGACAGATGGCAAGCTCTGCTTTAGATCATGAGTCTGAGATGCCTGTGAGGCATACAAATGGAGATAACAGTAGGCAATTAGATAATTGGGGCTGGGCTGGGGGCGGTGACTCACGTCTATAATCCAAACACTTTGAGAGGCCAAGGCAGGCAGATCACCTGAGGTTGAGAGTTCAAGACCAGCCTGACCAACATGGAGAAACCCTGTCTCTACTAAAAATACAAAAAAATTAGCCAGGCATGGTTATACATGCCTGTAATCCCAGCCACTCAGGAGGCTGAGGCAGGAGAATCCCTTGAACCCGGAAGGCGGAGGTTGTGATGAGCCAAGATTGCACTACTGCACTCCAGTCTAGGTAACAAGAGAGAAACTCCATCCCAAAAAGAGAAAGAAAAAGATAATTGGGGCTGGTGCTCAGAATATAGGTCAAAAAGTCATCTACTTACACATAGTGATTTCCCTGGGAGAGGATGAGATCACTGAGGGAGAGCTGATGGAGGGAGAAAAGAACTGATGCAGATTCTTGAGGAATTTCAGTATTCATGGCTGAAGTGAAGGATTACCTCATAAATGAAACAGAAAGATTGCCAGGAAAACAAGAGGAAAAGCAAAAATGAAAGGGGTGTCCTCTCTGTCCTTTTTCTTTCTTTCTTTCTTTCTTTCTTTTTTTTTTTTTTT
>PVKP010031582.1:0-26823 GCA_004027715.1 Plecturocebus donacophilus | reverse complement strand
AAAGAACACAAGAAACAAAGAGGGACATTACATGGTGGTGAAAGGATCAATGCAACAAGAAGAGCTAACGATCCTAAATATATACGCACCCATTACAGGAGCACCCAGATACATAGGGCAAGTTCTTAGTGACTTACAAAGAGACTTAGACTCCCACACAGTAATAGTGGGAGACTTTAACATTACACTGTCAATATTACATAGATCAACGAGATAGAAAACCAACAAGGATATCCAGGACTTGAACTCAGACCTGGAACAACTAGACTTAACAAATATTTACAGAATTCTCCTCCCCAAATCCACAAAACATACATTTTTCTCAGTATTACATTATACCTATTTTAAAAGTGACCACATAACTGGAAGTAAATCACTCCCCAGCAATTGCATAGCGTTTCACAGGTTTAAATAAAATACTGGTTGGCTGCTTATTTGTTATTTTCATCCCCTATTCCTTCCTGTCTCCATTGTTAAACACAATTATTGGCATAAAAGAGGTTTTTAATACCCATTTTTAGACTGTATTCTAGCCTGGGCAATAAAACAAGAATCCCATTCTCTCTCCCTCTTTCTCTTCCTCTTTCTTTCATTCTTTTTTCTTTCTTTTGCTGTTTCTTTCTTTCTCCTTTTCTCTCTTTTTCTAAAATCTCTTCCTTTCTTTCTCTTTCATTCTTTAAAAAAAAAAAAAAAAAAAAGAAAAGAAAGCATGCTTCTTGCAATGTAATATACCAGTGAATCACCTGGGTTGTTGGTAAAATTGTTTCTGATTTTCTAGGTCTGGGTGGGCCCAAGATGTTCTGTTTCTCACAAGCTTCAAGGTAATGCTGACACTGTGGACCCACGGAGCACACTTGGAGAAGCAAGGGTCTCGGCAGGGTTTCTCGATCTTGACCCTACTGACATGTTGGGCTGGAGGATTCTTTGTTGTGGGGCTGTCCTGTGACTGTAGAACATTCAGCCGCAGCTGCGGCTTTTGCCCTCCAGATGCCAGCGGCATCCCCCAAATTGTGACAACTAAACATGTCTGCAGACACCAGCAGGGCAAAATCATTCCCACTTGAGAACCTCTGGTCTGGGAGGTAGCTCTTAAGATTTCCTCTTTATGCCAAGACAGACTACTTAGTAAAATAGGAATACTTTGTGAAATAGGAAGAGGGATCTCCAACTTTTTTTTTTTTTTTTTTGAGTCTTGCTCTGTCGCCCAGGCTGGAGTGCAGTGGCTCGATCTCTGCTCACTACAACCCCCATCTTCCAGGTTCAAGCAATTCTCTGGCCTCAGCCTCCTGAGTAGCTAGGACTACAGGCGTGCACCATCACCCCTGGCTAATTTTTGTATTTTTAGTAGAGACAAGGTTTTGCCATGTTGGCCAGGCTGGCTTGAACTTCTGACCCTAAGTGATCCACCTGTCTGACCTCCCAAAGTGCTGGGATTTATAGGTGTGAGTCATGGCGCCCAGCCTCCAACTTTTTTATTTCTACCATCTTGAAACATCAAGCAGGGTTACCCCAGATTTAGAAATATCTTAGTGATGGTAAAGAAGCTGGGAGCTGAGGGGCCTGAGCTCAGTCTCAGTTCTGTTGCAATCTGCTGTGTGACTTCGGGTGGGTCACACAACCTCTCTGTCAGTTTCCTTCCTGTGAAAATGAAATGGATTAGAGGAGAGCAGAGGTGGCAAATTCCAGCGTCACCAGGGCTCAGGCAGGTAACTGCAGACCAGAGAGAGGGACTCAGGTGTGTGTGTGTGTGTGTGTGTGTGTCTGTGTGTGTGTGTGTGTGTACATATAGGATT
Source organism: Plecturocebus donacophilus (assembly GCA_004027715.1). NCBI lineage: Eukaryota > Metazoa > Chordata > Mammalia > Primates > Pitheciidae > Plecturocebus > Plecturocebus donacophilus. The sequence continues at coordinate 25,030 of PVKP010031582.1, read as the reverse complement.
GGGAGGGAGACAAGGAGACTTCAACCCATTTCATGGGAGCTATGGCTACTTAGTTGTCGCTAATGGCAGCCATATGGCAATGCAAATGGAATGTTGCCCTCTGTATTTTAGTCTGTTTTCATGCTGCTGATAAAGACATACCAGAGGCTGGGCAATTTACAGAAGAAAGAGGCTTAATGAACTCACAGCTCCACGTGTCTGGGGAGGTCTGACAATCATGGTGGAAGGTGATAGGCACGTCTTACATGGTGGCAGACAAGAGAGGAGAATGAGAGCCAAGTGATAGGGGAAATCCCTTATAAAATCATCAGATCTCTTGAGATTTATTCACTACCAGGAGAACAGTATGGGGGAAACTGCCCCCATGATTCAATTATCTTTCACTGAGTCCTTCTCATAACGTGTGGAAATTATGGGAGCTACAGTTCAATATGGGTGGGGACACAACCGAATCATATCATCAAGTTTTCAGATTTTTGTTTTAAAGAGTTTAGAAATTTGAATATGTAAAATCTCTCTTTATAAATATATTAGATTAAATTTTAAAAAACGCAGCTGGGACAAATAAACCTCTGTTGGAAAATTCCAATCTATGTGCTCTGGTCTGTGCAGCTCAGATAATAACAGTAACAATACACACACACTTAGAGCATTTGCTGTGTGCCACGAAGACATCAATTCATTCCATCCTTACAATTATACTATGAAGTCACTATTACTACTATCCTTGTTTTTAGTATCTTTAAATTTTTTCTCACCTCCTCAGGGCCTATCCCTTTTTTTAATATAAGGAAACTACACAGAGAGGTTAAGTATGTTATCCAAAGTTACACAGCTAGGAAGTGCCCGAGTGGGGATTTAAACTTAAGTCATCTGCCGTCATTTAGTCCGAAAGATTCTTGCCTACAGGGGCTGCTGCATCTGACTTTGCAGTTGTGCATGTCATGGTCACTGGGAAATGGTACTCCCAAATTTGTGCAGTGCTATAGCTCCATAACAATTTTTTTTTTTTTTTTTTTTTTTTTTTAACAGAGTCTTCCTCTGTTGCCCAGGCTGGAGTGTAGCAGCATGATCTTGGCTCGCTGCAACCTCTGCCTCCTGGGCTCAAGCTATTCTCCTGCCTCAGCCCCCTGAGTAACTGAAATTTCAACTGTGTGCCACCATGCCTGGCTAATTTTTGTAGTTTTAGTAGAGATGGGGTTTCCCCATGTTGGCCAGGCCAGTCTTGAACTCCTAACCTCAAGTGTTCCATCTGCCTCGACCTCCCAAAGTGCTGGGATTACAGTCGTGAGCTACCACGCCCAGCCAACGATGGTTCTCTGTTATATGGTAGCTCCAGAGGGTCTATGTAGACAAGCACAAGGGCCGCTGTAGTGTTTTTCTGGGTGGACAGAGGGCTGAGGACCTCACCCCACCTCCATGCTGAAGGTCACAGGACTGTGCTACAAACCCAGGAAGGACTGAAATGACACATTCCATGGGCCCAGTGGCCTGGAGGACGGAAGGCTGAGGTAATAGGATGTAGTGGGTTGAACCTGAAAAACGATGGGTCCATCTGGAACTCAGAATGTGACCTTGTTTGGATGGAGAGACTTTGCACATGTGATGAAGGTAAGGATCTAGAGATGAGGTTATCCTGGAGGAGAGGGGGCCCTGAGGCCAATGAGACAGAAAAGGAGAAGACACACAGAGTCACGGGAAGAAGGCCATGCACGTGAGGATGGAGGCAGAGATTGGAATCGGGCAGCCACAGCCACGGATCACCGGGAACCACCTGAAGCTTGGGGAGGCCAGGAAGGGTTGGCTAGAGGGAGCAAAGCTCTGCTAACAAGTTGATGTTGAACTTGTGGCCTCCAAAACTGTGAGAGAATACGTTTCTGTTGTTTAAAATCACTCAGTTTAGGCCAGGTACAGTGGCTCATGCCTGTAATCCTAGAAATTTGGGAGGCTGAGGTGGGAGGATTGCTTGAGCTCAGGAGTTTGAGACCAGCCTCAGCAACATAAGAAGGCCCCATTTCCACCCTAAATATACAAAAATTAGCCAGATCTGGTGGCTTGAGCCTGTGGTCCCCGATACTCAGGAGGCTGGGGTGGGAGGATGGCTTGAGCCTGGGAGGTAGAGGTTGCAGTGAGTCATGATCACAGCACTGCAGTCCAGCCTGGGTGATGGAGAGAAACCCTGTCTCAAACAAACAAATAAAAAGTCACCCAGTTTGTGATAATTTATTGCAGCAGCCCTAGGAAAATAACATAGAGGGACTTAAAAAAAAATTAAAAAATTGAACGTATGACAGTGACTGGTTAAAGAAAAATGAATGAATAAATTAATTCAAAAGAGGCCAGGTGCAGTGGCTCATGCCTGTAATCCCAGCACTTTTGGGAGGCTGAGGTAGGCGGATCACTTGAGGCCAGGAGTTCAAGACCAGCCTGGGCAACATGGTGAAATCCTGTCTCTACTAAAAATATAAAAATTAGCTGGGCGTGGTGGTGCACATCTGTAATCCCAGGAGGCTGAGGCGGGGTAATTGCTTGAACCCAGGAGGTGGAGGTTTCAGTGAGCTGAGATCACACCACTGCACTCCAGCCCTAGCAACACAGTGAGACTCTGTCTCAAAAAAAAAAAAAAAAAAAAAAAAAAAAAAAAAAAAAAAAAAAAAAAAAAAAAAAAAAAAAAAAAAAAAAAAAAAGAAAATAAGAAGAAAAAGGAAACAAAGCTACTTTGTCTTCCCTACCTCAATCTGTGGACTGAGACTCAGGGCTGCCAGAGCTGCTCCTGGGATGGACACAGGCTCTTACCCACATGCAAAATCAACTCTGTCTGAACTCTAAGCGTCTTTAATACAGGCACACACACACACACACACACACTCTCACTCAAACTCACACACACACATTAGTGACAGCAGATATGTCCCCCACGGTGACCCCGGCCTTGCTTTCACTCTTCCTTGCACATGTCAGGGGGTCTAGGTAGGCCAGGAACCCTGTCCTCGCACACTGACAAGGGGTGATTTGAGTGGCTTCTGTGTGCCCGAGTGCAGGGCCGAGGCCACGCTTTTCTGTGGAAGAAGGAGTTCCAGGGTTTGATAAATGACCGTTTAATGCTGGCAGGAGAGTTGGCTCATCGTTGGGCAGCAGCAATCATCATAATTAGAGACGGCTAGAAGAGGAAGACCCAGGCCTGCCGTCCTGCACTGACTCAGAGCCTGACTCTTCCACACTAACGCCTTCTGGGCGTTGGTGATGCAGGAAGCCAGGGGTAGCATCCAGAAAGAAGAATGTTCTGCCGGCAGCCAGCTGGGCCCACTGGAGCCCTGAGCCTGGGTGTCACTGGGTCACTGAGCAAAGCAGGAGAGGGCATGGGGGAGTAGCCGATGCATGTTGGGGACCGTGGGGACCTGGTGGACTCAGCCTAGGTGAGGAGCAGCTACCGGGCAGCGTGGAGAGGCACAGCCTTGCCAGGTTCCAGCTTGTCAAGAGAGAATACAAAAATTCAGGCTGTTTTCATGTGTGTGGTGGAATGTGAGTAACATAAACTTGACCATTTTACTCATTTGAAAGTGCGCAGTTCTCCGGCATTCGATGCGCTTGCATTGCTGTGCAACCAGCACCAGCATCCATTTGGAGAACTTCACCTTCCCAAACTGAAACTCTGTCCCTGTTAAACGCAGACTCCCCACCCCTGTCTCCCAGCCCCTGGCACCCACCATGCTACTTCATGTCTCTATGAATTTGAGGAGGTTATTTTTATTTTGTGAGATGGAGTTTTGCTCTTGTTGCCTACGCTGGAGTGCAGTGGTGCGATCTGGGCTCACCACAACCTCCGCCTCCTGGGTTCACGCAATTCGCCTGCCTCAGCCTCCCGGGCAGCTGAGATTCAGGTGTGCACAACCACGCCTAGCTAATTTTTTTTTTTTTTTTTTTTGTATTTTTAGTAGAGACGGTATTTCTCCATGTTGGTCAGGTTGGTTTCGAATTCCCGACCTCAGGTGATCTGCCCACCTTGGCCTCCCAAAGGGCTGGGATTACAGGCATGAGCCACTGCCTCCGGCCTGAGCAGTTAATTATTTTTAGAGAATGAAATCTCCTTTTTTAAAAATTTAGCCTCATTTACAATGGGCCACTGGAATGCACCAATGAATTTCCAATGTACATCAACAAATTAACACTCCTGAAACTCAACTTTTGATTTTTCCATCACATGTGGCTTTGTGATTTTTTTTTTTTTTTGAGATGGGATGTCACTCTGTCACCCAGGCTCACTGCAGCAGCCTCAACCTCCTGGGCTCATGAACTCCTCCTACTTCAGCCTCCCAAGTACCTGGGACCACAGGTGTGTACCACCACACCTGGCTAATTTTTTGATTTTTTGTAGAGATGGGGTCTCGGTTGCTTAGGCTGATCTTGAACTCCTGGGCTCAAGTGATCCTCGAGTCTCAGGCTCCCAACATGTTGGGATTACAGGCATGAGTCACTGAGCCCATCATGGATGCACCTCTTAAATTATGTGCCTCAGTTTCCTTATCTGATGAATGGAAATAATTATAGGACCCACCTAATATGATTGTTGTGAGGATAAAATAATTTCATTACATAAGGCCAGTTAATGCTAATATTTTATTATAATTATAAAAATGACTTCTGTTACTATTAAATCTATTATTTCACAATATGCTGTAATTACTTATTTCCATGTCTGCCCATGTAAGATTGTGAATCTTTGAGAACAGGGATTGGATCTAACCAATTTCTGTTTCCCCAGAAACTAACCTATGCTTTATTTTTATTTTTTAGTTCTTTGAGGCAGAGTCTCGCTCTTTTGCCCAGGCTGGAGTGCAGTTGTGGGATCTCAGCTCACTGCAACCTCCACCGGGCTCAAGCGATTCTCTTGCCTTAGCCTCTCCAGTAGCTGTAATTACAGGTGTCTGCCACCACGTCCAGCAAATTTTTGTATTTTTAGGAGAGACGGGGTTTCTCCATGTTGGTCAGGCTGGTCTTGAACTCCTGACCTCAGGTGATCCTCCCTGGGCCTCCCAAAGTGCTGGGATTACAGGGTGTGAACCACCCGTGCCTGGCCACTTTATTCTTATTTGGCAGGTGCTCAATCAATGTCTGGGGAAAAAAGGAAGAAAGAAAAGGAAGGAAAGAAGGGAAAGAGGAGGTTAATCTTCCCAGTGGAATGTCAGGACACATGTAAGCACAAAGTTTGCAAAGTGGTACTTTTCCCAGGGTCTCCACCCTTACCCAGATCATAGGCATGCAGCGTGCAGTCCCAACCTGTTTCAGCTACTGCCGCGTAAAATCTGCCCTAAAACTTGGTGGCTTAAGTCCACAACCTCTTTTCTATTATATATGTTATATTTTACATTATGTACAACTTATATAATTATGTTATATATAGTTATGACATCTATTATTTCACAATATAATGCAATTACTTATTTCCACATCTGCCTTGTGCGACTGTGACTCTCACAATTAATTTATAATATAAGTTGTATATTACATATTATATAAATTATAAACCTATCACAAACTATTGTATCTCTTGATTTTGGGGGTCAGGAATTTGGAAAATTTTTTCTGCTCCTCACTGGTGTTGCTAGAAGTTGCACCGTGGCTGGCGGATGAACTGGCCTGGAAGATACAAGGTGGCTTCACTCACTATTGGGGGCCCTAGCTCAGATGGCTGCCAGGCTGGGCTCAGCTGGGACTGTCTCCTACACATGGCCTCTGCAGCATGGTGATGTCATGGAAGCCTCAGAATCCCCACACAGATGCTGGATCTCCAGAGGGAGTGTTTCCAGGAGTCCCCAGCAGAATCAGCAAGCAAGGCTTCTGCCACGCACCTCGAAAGTTCCAGAGCACCTCTGCTATTGTGGTCTATTGGGAAGCCAGTCACTAAGGCTGGCCTGTGCTCAGAGGAAGAAGAATTAGATCCCAGCTCTCCATAGGAAGCGCAGCAGATAATTCGAGGTCTTGGTTAATCTACTAAGTTTTTTTCTCTCCACTGCAGGTATTTTAAACCAGAGGTCACTAGGTCTCATGGACAACTAGCAGTGAATCTGTGAATCCCCTGAATGCACAGTTTTAAACAGATGTGCAAAGTGTGCATTTTTTTAGAGAAATCTGAACTAACAAGCTTATGAATCACTCACCAAATGTCATTCTCCCTTTTAACTGAGTCTTATCTCATCCTGCTACAAAAATTTCCCAAGAAAACATGAAGAGTCTTGAAAGTCTTTCAAATCATATAGAAAACAAAAGTCACCCTTTAATTCCCTGCCTTGCCCAATTCTGTCCCCTCCCCAAAGATAATCTCTGCTATCAATTGATGTGTATTTTTCATGATGTTTTCCCATGCATTGGGAAGGTTTTAAAAACCTTCCATATCTGTGCTTCATTCTCTTCATACTTTTTTCCTGTAATCTGGCTATTTTTCACTTTTAACATTATGTATAGGAAATGTGATCATGCTAGTAGTCCTAGACTTCTCCCATGTTGAGGAATAGCTTGCTTGAACTCATGGACTTCCGGTGGAATTCACTCTGATTCACTGGTTGAGTTCAAGCGGTAATGCAGTACATGCAACCCTTCCTCTACAAATTCACCTGCATGTCCTTGTCAGTTTTCCACTCTTGCCAACAGCCTGCTGTCAACAGCCTCGCTTTACCTCCTTGTGCACATGTGAGAGTAATTCTCCTGGTAGGTACCGAGAGGTGGAATTGTCAGATCATTAGATATGTGGAACACAATTCAAATTTTTTAATTTTTATTTTACTTTAAGTTCTGAGATACAAGTGCTGAATGTGCAGGTTTGTTACATAGGTATACACGTGCCATGGTGGTTTGCTGCACCTATCAACCTGTCATCTAGATTTTAAAGTTTTAATACAAGCATGCATTAGGTATTTGTCCTAATACTCTCCCTCCCCTTCCCCCACACTGCCAACAGGTCCCAGTGTGTGATGTTCCCCTCCCTGTGTCCATGTGTTCTAATTGTTCAGTTTCCACTTATGTTTGGTTTTCTGTTCCTGTATTAGTTTGCTGAGGATGATGGTTTCCAGCTTCATCCATGTCCCTGCAAAGGATATGAGCTCATTCGTCTTTATGGCTGTGTAGTATTCCATGGTGTGTATGTGCCACATTTCTTTACCCAGTCTATTTTTTTTTTTTTCTGAGATGGAGTCTTGCTCTGTCACCCAGGCTGGAGTGCAGTGGTGCAATCTCATCTCATTGCAACCTCCGCCTCCTGGGTTCAAGCAATTCTCCTGCCTCAGCCTCCCAAGTAGTTGGGACTACAGGTGCCTGCCACCATGCCTGGCTAATTTTTTTTTTTTTTTTTTTTTTTTTAAGTAGAAATGTGGTTTCACTATGTTGGCCAGGCTGGTCTCAAATTCCCAACCCACCCTGGCCTCCCAAAGTGCTGGGATTATAGGCGTGAGCCACAGTGCCTGGCCAGTTTTCATCTTTCCAATTGATGATAAAATGATATACATTGCATGATATGCGCTCACTGGTGACAGTGGATGTGACATGTAGTGCCTGTACATTGTATGTTCTCAAGAAAACTTTCTTTATAGGGTATTTCTGTTTGTGGCTTAGCCTCTCTCTGACAGAAAAGGCTGTGCAATAGAAGGGAAGGCGTGCTTTGACCTTCAGGCTGTCATTTCCCCAGCCCAGCTCATGGGCTTCTGGTGGAATTCACTCTAATCCTAGTCCAGGGGATGGACCTGGGATGCAGAGATTGGTAATCAGAACATCATCTTCCTCTGGCCACAGTCACGGGTTTGGGGATGAGTATGTGACCCACTCAGAACAACGGCCAGGGAAATGTCATATGAGGAACAGCTGGAATTAGTCTCATCTCTTCCTAGATACCTGGGGCGCACAGGGGAGGAAGGAACCAGAAACAAAGTCAGAGTCTGCTATTAAGAAGGAAAAAGGCTGGGTGCGGTGGCTTACTCCTGTAATCCCAGCACTCTGGGAGGCTGAGGTTGGAGGATCACTTGAGGTCAGGAGTTTGAGATCAGCCTGGCCAACATGGTCAAACCCCATCTCTACTAAAAATACAAAAATTAGCTGGGTGTGGTGGTATGTGTCTGTAATCCCAGCTACCTAGGGGGGATCACTGAGGCACAAGGATCGCTTGAACCAGGGAGGCAGAGGTTGCAGTGACCTGAGATCAGGCCACTGCACTCTAGCCTGGGTGATGGAGTGAGACCCTGTGTCAAACAAACAAAAAGGAAAAGAATGATGGATGCCAGGCAGATACTGAACAATGCCCAAACACCAAAGATGATCCCACACATAGAGATGAAGAAACTGAGGAATGGAGATGTGGAGAAGCTTGTCCAAGAATAGCTGGCCAATCCACGTCCCATGTTCTTAATCATAATAGAATACTTTTCAGTTTTGCTTGAATCTCTGTTTGGATACTTCTTTTCTTCTTCTTTTTTTTTTTTTTGAGACAGAGTCTTGCTTTGTTGCTCAGGCTGGAGTGCAATGGTGTGATCTCGGCTCCCTGAAACCTCTGCCTCCCGAGTTCACGTTATTCTCCTGCCTCAGTCTCCTGAGTAGCTGGGATTACAGGCATGAGCCACTATGCCCAGCTAAATTTTGTATTTTTAGTAGAGACAGGGTTTAACCATGTTGGCCAGGCTGGTCTCCAACTCCTGACCTCAAGTAGTCCACCCACTTCGTCCTCCCAAAGTGCTGGGATTACAGGCATGAGCCACTGATCTGGATTCTCATTTTTTATGACTTTCAACAGATGGAAATCTCCTTGAAGGCGTGGGCCATGTGTAAGTCATTCTCCAGTTTATCCTCGGCACCCAACGATGCTTGGTGAAGAGTCAGGGCTTAAATGGGCTTGTGTTTGGTGAAGGAGTGGGTGAACAAGAAAGCTACCCACAGAGTCCCAGATCTTTAGGTCTTGAAGAAATTCAGTAGCCACTTTTCAGAGTTTGATGTGCATGCAAATCACCTGGGATCTCATTAGAAGGCAGATGTAGATTCAGCAGCGCTCAGGTGGGCCTGAGATTCCAGATTTCAAACAAGGTGCTAGGCAATGTTGATGTGATTGTTTCAAGAACCACGCTCCAAGAAACAAGGTCTAGGCTGGGCATGGTGGCTCACACCTGTAAACCCAGCACTTTGGGAGGCTGAGGTGGGTGGATCACCTGAGGTCAGGAGTTCGAGACCACCCTGACCAACATGATGAAATCCCGTTTCTACTAAAAATACCAAAAAATTAGCCAGGTGGGGTGGCTTACGCTTGTAATCCCAGCTACTCAGGAGGCTGAGGCAGGAGCATTGCTTGAACCTGGGAGGTGGAGGTTGGTGGAGATTGCAGTGAGCTGAGAGTGCCACTGCACTCCAGCCTGGGCAATAGAGTGAGACTCCATCTCAAAAAGAAAAAAAAGAATGTCCGTGATAACAAACACTGGAAACAATGCGATATAGTTTGGATCTGTAGCCCTGCCCAAATCTCATGTTTAATTGTAATCCCCAGTGTTGGAAGTGGGGCCTGGTGGGAGGTGATTGGATCATGGGGGTGGGTTTCTCATGAATAGTTTAACACCATCTGCTTGGTGCTGTTCTTGGGACAGTGAGTTCTTGTGAAAGCTGGTTGTTTAAAAGTGTGTGGCACCTCCCTGTTTGCTCTCTCTCCTGCTTCGGTGTTGGGAGATGCCTTGCTCTCACTTCCTTACACCATGATTGTAAGTTTCCCGAGGCCTCCCAGAAGCCAAGCAGATGTCAGCATCCTGCTTCCTGTACAGCCTGTGGAACCATGAGCCAACTGAAACTCTTTTCTTTGTTAATTACCTAGTCTCAAGTATTTCTTTAGAGTGGTGTGAGAATGGCCTAATACACAATGGGAAGGCTGGACATTAGGCGACCAAATACATGCATTTTGTTGTGCTTGTGGAATGGAAGGTACACTGCAGCTGAAAAGGAACCAGACCTGGGCTCATCAGTGTGGATATATTTTAAAGGCTAATGTAGGGTGGGAAAAGCGAATTGCAGAATGATAAGTATAGAATGATCCCATTGGTGTGAAGTTTAGAAAACATGCAAAACACTATCTATTACACAGGGATAAAAGCATAAAAAATATAAAGATATACATAGGGGCCAGGTATGGTGGCTCATGCCTGTAATCCAAGCACTTTGGGAGGCAGAGGTGGGTGGATCACTTGAGGTCAGGAGTTTGAGATCAGCCTGGCCAACGTGGTAAAAATCCATCTCTACTAAGAATACAAAATTAGCTGGTCATGGTGGTGCACGCATGTAATCCCAGCTACTTGGGTGGCTGAGGCAAGAGTATCGGTTGAACCAGTGAGCCGAGATCGCACCATTGTACTCCAGCCTGGGCAACTAGAGCAAAATTCCATTAAAAAAAAAGAGATAAACATAAGAATGAGAAACATCAGATTCAGGATAGTGGTTATCTTAGAGGCGAAGGAGAGGGAAGGGAGAGGTTCATAGGGGTCTATTTTTAAAAAACCGGCTATACTTACATATTTACTAAAGAAACACTGCTGCTTCAAACAGTTCATTTTGAGCACAGAAGATACTGATGCTCTAATTTTATTGTTAAAATTTCTTCTTCCCTGTCAAATATTAGTTTTATTTCTAAATAACTCATTTAATTTTTTATGTTTATCACAGCCATGCATGCTTATGGCTTAAAGACTCAAATCAGTCTACCAGATTTATTGACTATACTAAGTTAAAAAAAATGTTTTAACTGGTTGATAGAAACACAGGTGTTTGCTTTATTATTCTCTAATATGTTTTATAAATCTGAAGCATGTCATTAAAAAATACTCATAAAATCATTGTAAAAACGGGAGCGGGGGCTCATGCCTATAATGCCAGCATCTTGAGAGCCCAAGGTGGGTAGATCACTTGAGCCCAGGAGTTTGAGATCAGCCTGGGTAACATGGCCAAACCTCATCTCTACAGAAAATAAAAAAATTAGTCAGGCTGGTTGTGTACCCCTGTAGTCTCAGCTACTCAAGAGGCTGGGGTGAGAGGATCACTGGGGCTTGGGAGGTGAAGGTTGCAGTGAGCAGTGATCGCACCAGTGCACTCCAGTCTGGGCAACAGAGTCAGACCCTGTCTCAAAAGAAAATCAATAAACCTCCTTCAGAACTGCTCTCTGTCTACAAACTTAGGGATCTTAATATTTTCTAAAACTTGAATTCATCCATCTCACATTCCACTAGCTTCTCTACTTTCTTGGAGTCATTTATCATTCTCACTTCCCTGCTTCCCACCCATCGTATCCAGGTTTTATTGTTCAGAAGCCCTGATGAAGGAGGATTCTAATTTAGGGTCATAGCCCAGGTGGATTTTCTTTATTTCTGTTGGGTGTGGTGGTTGAGATAGTTTGGAAAGTATGTTCAATATTATAATTACGGAGTGGATGACAGCCAGAGAGCTCTCTGCCCCTTTGATATCTGTTAAAAAATGCCTTGAAGTCCCCATTCCCCAATGATATGTAGTTTCAAAACTCTACCAAATATTTCTGCTAATCCCTTGGGAGATTAAGAAATTTGGGACCGGTTTCTTTCTCCAGGACTGTGGTTTCTGCCTTTGCTGCCTTCTCTTCACTGAAACTCTGCCTCTCCTTCGTCTTAAACTACAGACACCCACTCGGACCAATCATTCGAAAGGCACTAAGGACCTTAATGGTCATTTTTTTTTAGGACGAACAGAGAAGAGTTGTACAAACCAACCTGCAAACATATTTTAAAGGGGTCAGTAGGTATTGCTCTATTTAAAATGTCTGTAGGGGGCTGGGCACGGTGGTGTGCACCTGTAATCCCAGCACTTTGGAAGGCCAAGGCAGGGCAATTGCTTGAGTTCAGGAGTTTGAGACCAGCCTGGCCAACATGGTGAAACTCCGACTCTACAAAAAATATAAAAATTGGCCGATGCCTCTCACCTGTAGTCCCAGCTACTCCTACTGGGGAGAATCGCTTGAACCTGGGAGGTGGAGGCTATAGCAGTGAGCCGAGATTACACTACTTCACTTCATCTTGGGCAACAGAGTGAGACTTTGTCTCAAAAAAAAAAAAAAAAAGTAAAAGAAGAATATTTTATGATATGTGAACGTTACCTAAAATTCAAAGCTCAGTGTCCATAAAGAAAGTTTTATGCGAACACAGCCACTCTTGTTGGCTCGCGTGGGGTCTGCGGCTGCTTTCCTGGTGCAAGAGCAGAGTGAAGTAACGGTGACATGGACCATATTGTCTGCAAAGCCCAAATCACGGACTCTCTGGCCTTTTACAGAAAACGTTTGCCGTCCTCTGATCCAGTGTCTCTTCTTTAGAATGCCCAGGTCTTCCACTGAATATATAATTTTCAAATAAAAAAAAAACCTCATTTTGAATATTACAGCAATGAGCATATTCTCAGCTAAATAGTTATTTCCATAAAATATGTCCACATTTCTGCTTTAAGTCTTTTGTGAAATGAGGCAGAACATAAATTTTAAAATGTCATAATAAAAGGCCATAGGACTTAATCTCAGATTCACAGAAACATCATCTGTAAATTTTCTTATGAGGGAAGATAATGTATATTTTTCTATTTAGTCATTTCTGGAGCCTAAATGTAATCAGAAACATTTTAAAAATTTTATTTCTATTTTTTGGAAAAATTCTGAATGTGGAGAGAAGTGGGCTTATTTCTCAGGGTCCCAGCGTTCCAAGGCCAGGATCATTGTTACTGTCTTCCTTCTAGTTGTTTTGTTTTTATTTTTGATTTTTTAAATGAGCATACTTTTTTTTTTTTACATACTTTAGATCATTCTGAATATAGAATTTTGAGTTTTTCCTCTTTGTTTCCCACCTATTTTTTCTTTCTTTTCTTTTTTTCTTGTTTCCCACCTATTTTGGGGAGGCGGAGGCAGGAGAATCGCTTGAGCCCGAGAGTCAGAGGTTTCAGTGAGCAAGACTGCCCCACCGTATTCCTGGGTAACAGAGTGAGACCATGTCTTAAAAAAAAAAAAAAAAAAGCCCCTACGACGGACATTTTGTTTGTGTGTGTTTTGTTGTCGTTGTAGCTACAGCTTTTTGTCACCCAGGTTGGAAGACAATTTTTTTCACAGACCTGGGGGTGGGGGAGGGGTGCTGGTTGTGGGATGGTTCAAACGCATTACATTTATTGTGCACTTTATTCCTATGATTATGACATTGTGATATGTAATGAAATAATTATACAACTCATCACAATGTAGAATCAATGGGAGCCCTTCCTATGATTATGACATTGTGATATGTAATGAAATAATTATACAACTCACCACAATGTAGAATCAATGGGAGCCCTGAGCTTGTTTTCCTGCAACTAGACAGCCCTATCTGGGGGTGATGGGAGACCATGACAGACCACCAGGTATGAGATTCTCATAGGGAGTGTGCAGCCGAGATCCCACGCATGCGCAGTTCACAGTAGGGCTCATGCTCCCGCAGATCCAACAAGAGGCGGAGCTCAAGCAGTCACGTGAGCCACGGGGAGCGGCCGTAAATATGGATGAAGCTTCGCTTATTCGCGCCACTTACCTCTGCTGTGCAGCCTGGAGCTCCGTTCCTAACAGGCCGCAGGTCAGTGCCTGTTTGTGGCTTGGGGTTTGCGGACCCCGGCTCTATAGTGCATATTTTACTGATTTATTTGTTTATTTTCTCTCTTCCCTCTGGAATGACAGCTCTTTAAACAGAAGGACTTTGTTGTCTAGTTTTTTCTGTTGTGTCCGCAGCACCTAGACTCTTGGCACATGGCAGGTGCCCTATACATGTTTACCAAATAAACGTATTTTTGTTTTCTGAGAGATATGGTGCTTGGGTACATATCAGAACCACCTGGGAACCTAGTTAAAAATAGCAATACGGGGCCAGGCGCGGTGGCTCACGCCTGTAATCCCAGCACTTTGGGAGGCCGAGGTGGGCGGATCACGAGGTCAAGAGATTGAGACCATCCTGGCCAACATGGTAAAACCCTGTCTCTATGAAAAATACAAAAATTAGCTGGGTATGATGGCGTGTGCGCCTGTAGTCCTAGCTCCTCGGGAGGCCGAGGCAGAATACCTTGAACTTGGGAGGCGGAGGTTGCAGTGAGCCGAGATCGTGGCACTCCAGCCTGGCAACAGAGCGAGACTCTGTCTCAAAAAAAAAAAAAAGGCAATACAGGCTGGGCAAATCCTAGCCCTTTGGGAAGCTGAGGTGGGCAGATCAATTGAAGCCAGGAGTTTGAGACCAGCCTGGCTAACGTGGCAAAACCCTGTCTCTTAAAAATACAAAAATTAGCTGGTGTGGTGGCGGGCACCTGTAATCCCAGCTACTCAGGAGGCAGAAGCAGGAGAATTGCTTGAACCTGGAAGGCAGAGGTTGCAGTGAGCTGAGATTGTGCCACTGCACTCCAGCCTGGGTGACAGAGTGAGACTCCCTCTCAAAAAAAAAAAAAAAAAAAAAAAAAGACCAGGGCACCTAACACAATCCTAGGCACCCAGTAGAAGTCTCATGAAAACAAGGTGATTGTAAGATGCACCCCTGGAAATCGCTATTGCATTTATCTCCTAACCTTTCAGTAAAATTTGTTATTTCTGTTTTAACAGGCAAGGAAAATAGTAAAATATATTGAAATTGGTTTGTATTAAAAAAACTCCTTTGTAGTTAGGGCAGTAAATTATAGACATAGGATTCAATATAGGTCATAAATTGAATATTTTAGTGTGAGTAGAGTTGTATCGAGTGTTCTTTTGGGGATTCTACTTTATTTCCTAAGCTTTTGTTCACTACATCATGAGTCTTTTCAATAAAACGATCTCATTGCCCGACAGCCAGACAAGGCTTTCAGTGATGCAAGAGGATTTTATCGGGTGTGGTTAACTCCGAAAATTGTTCTTTGAAGATACTTTATGACCAAATATTTACTAACGTCCCCTAGCAGGCCTGGGTTAATACCTAAGAAAGCAAATAAAGGTAAGATAACCAGAACACACACACACACACACACACACACACACACACACACACACCCCTTCTGCTTTTACTCTGCTTTAAGTAGATAAACACAAAAAAATGTAATTTAAATAGAAGCCTGAGGCTATCATGACCTTAATATTAAAAGTTCTTGGGAAGAGGAATGGGATTAGGACTGGTGGGCATGTCAGAGAGATTTAAATCCATCCATTTATCCATGTATTTGGAGCAGGTGGACATTTGCTTTACAACGCTAGGATTCAAGGCTTACAATTCATTATTTTTCTTAACTAGGCAAATTTTTGTATTTTTAGAAGAGATGGAGTTTCACCATTTTGATCAGGCTGGTCTTGAACTCCTGGCCTCATGTGATCTGCCTGTCTTGGCCTCCCAAAGTGTTGGGATTACAGGTGTGAGCTAAATGCGCCTGTCCTCATTAACTGTTTTTGAATACGTTTTATAATAAGCACAATAAGTTAATATAATAGAATATATATATTATTTTTGCATCACTAAAGGAAGATTCATTGGGGGTAACAGGTGTGTGCATGTCACCTCAGTAGTTTAGAGACCACTCTTTAGACCAATGCCAATGACTTTATGAGCCTTCACCTGGGTACTTCTTAAACATACTACTTCCCTGGTCCTGCTCCTCAAATATTCTGATTATTTAGATCCAGGGTGGGGCCCAGGAATCTGCATTTAACAGCTGCTCCAGCTGATTCTGATGTGTAATTATGGATAGACCAGCCTTTCTCAAAGTTTAATATGGATCATCTTAAAATGCAGATTCTGTTCAGTAGCTGGAGTAGGTGCCAAGATTCTGCATTTTTTTAAATTAAAATATTTTATTGATATAAAACAAATGTAAATATTTTCAGGGTACATGTGATATTATAATAACATTCATATAATATATAAAGATCAAATTAGTGTAATTGGGATATATATCACCTTAAATATTTCTTGGCTGGTCACAGTGGCTGACGCCTATAACCCTGGCACTTTGGGAGGTTAAGGCTTTCCTTTGTGAGGAAAAATTGCTTGAGACCAGCCTGGGTAACATAGTGAGACTCAGTCTGTATTAAAAAAAAATTAGCCATGTGTGGTAGTGCACACTTGTCATTTCAGCTACTCAGGAGGCTGAGGTGTGAGGATCGCTTGAGCCCAGATGATTGAGGCTGCAGTGAGCTATGATCACACCACTGCACTCCAGCCTGGGTGACAGAGTGAACCCTAGCTAAAAAAAAAAAAACAAAAAAACAGTTCTTTATGCTATGAACATATAAACTATTCTCTTCTAGCTAGATTGAAATGTACAATAGATTATTACTAACTATAATATCCCCACTGATCTATTGAACATGAGGTCTTATTTGTTCTAACTATATATTTGTACCCATTAATCAACCTCTCAAGATTCTGCGTTTTAACAAGCTCCTGGGTAACACTGAACCTACTGGTCAGAGGCTCACACCTGGACTAACAAAGGTTCAGACCTGGTTTTCAAAGTGCGGTGCTCAGAGCAGTAGCATCACCTGGGAGCTGGCAGACTGTGACTCATCAGGCTCTGTTCTAAATCTATCGCATCCTGGGAGCAGGGTCAGCTGCTGTATCATGTCCTGCAGGCGCTTCTGATGAGGGAGTGCAGCACCCTCCCACCAAAAGCCTCTTTTCGGTCTTCCTCCAGCAGCCAGCTTCAAGCCTATCCCTGCGGCACAGAGGTGGGTCTTCGGCAACCGTGGGGCCCCTCCTTCCAAAGGCCTGCCTTCAGAACCTCTCCCTGCATTCCCCAGAACAGCAGGCATGCCCAGTTCAGCCGAGATGACAGGAGGTTGCTATTGAGAGGGCTGACAGGCCCTCTCATCAAGGCATGATTGGCAGTGCTCTAATCAGCAGAGAGAGAATGGTGCGCCTCTAGAATGATGTTTGCTCTGTAAATATTTGACATTATCTACCCTGAAAACCTGAAAGAGAACTTCATTTTTCTTTCTTTTTCTGGGAATACAGCAAGTCACGGAACACCCATAAGTATAATTAGTCTGACAAGGGAGTTTCTGACTGGGGCTGGGGACCTCGGATGTGGGAACAGTCGTAGGCGTCTTTGTCTCTGCTGTACAAGGTAGATGAGGGTTGCTTACCTGTGGCCGTGGGAATCCCAGCCCCCTTAGCAAAATCCTGTGCATTGTCACGCAGGCACGTTGCAGATTCACTTTCAGTAGGTCTAGGGCAGGGCCTAGTAGGGTCTAGGGCAGGGTCTAGGGCAGGTAGAGTTTGCATTTCTACCAAGCTCTTGGGAGCCACTGTTCCTGCTGGTTTGAGGGCGAGAGCCGCAGGACATTCTGATTGCTGATGCTGATTTAATGTCCGCAGATGATTCAGAAGTCATTTAGGGTGTGGCTTTTGGCTTTAGACAGATGTGGGCTTGAATTATTTCTCTATGCAAGAATTCACATTACTAGCTGTGTGACTTTGGGAAAATTAGCTTGCCTCCCTGAGCCTGTACCAAGGAATTCATGAGAACACCTACATTTTAGGGTGGTGTTAATCCACCTTTTTTTTTTATTTTTAAAAGTATTCATATCTTTTGAGACAGGGTCTCGATCTGTCACCCAGGCTGGAGTGCAGTGGTGTGATCATGGCTCACTGAAGCCTTGACCTCCTGAGCTCAAGCAGTCCTCCCATTGCAGCCTTCCATGTAGTAGCTTCCCACCACAAGCACACAGGTGCATGCCACCATGTTTCATTAATTATTTTCTATTTTTTTTGAGATGGGTTCTCGCTCTGTTGCTCAGGCTGCAGTGCACTGGCTCAATCTCGACTCACTGCAACCTCCACCTCCTGGGTTCAAGCAATTCTCCTGCCTCAGCCTCCTGAGAAACTGGGACTACAGGTGTGTGCCACCACGCCAGGCTAATTTTTTATATTTTTAGTAGAGATGGGGTTTCACCATGTTGGCCAGGCTAGTCTCAAACTCCTGACCTAGTGATCCGCCTGCCTTGGCCTTCCAAAGTGCTAGGATTACAGGTGTGCGCCACTGTTCCCAGCCTCGACTAATTAAAAAAAATTTTTTTTTGTAGAGATGGGGTCTACCTACCTTGCCCAGGCTGGTCTGGAACTCCTGGGCTCAAGCAACCCTCTCACTTTGGCCTCCCAAAGTGCTGGGATTATAGGTGTGAGTCACCATACCTGGCCTTTTTTTTTTTTTAATTGCATCCTTGAGGAGTGTTTTAAGACATTTTGTTCCTACTTGTTCCCTCCCCATGATTTTTTTTTTAAACAGACCTACCTTCTATGCCTTTTGTTTCTTTTTTTCTTTTTTTGTAGACATGAGGGTCTCCCTTTGTTGCCCAGGCTGATCTTGAACTCCTGGCCTCAAGTGATCCTCCCCCCCAGCCTCCCAAAGTGTTGGGATTACAAGCGTCAGCTGCCGTGCCCAACTCCACCAATGACATTTTAATATCACAGCTACTCAGTATGTTTATTTGGCCCTTTGGAAGGCCACAGAGCATTGCAATTGCCAAGCCCTTTCACTCCCCAAGAAATAATTTTTGTCCATTTGAGAGTAATATCAACATATTAGGCATGCATGTTTTAGGGAAACGGTAAAAGAATTTAAAAAAATTATTTCTGCCAAGGACCTAATGCAGAGTCAGTGCTCAATAATGTATTAATGTGTACTATATAAAGTATGTTAATGATCGTACATTAACACACATGCTCTTCTTTCCCAGTCTAATGCCTGCATATTGGGTATGAATGGGAGAGCAAAGGAGTAGAAGGAGGCAATGGCTTGAGGCTGAGGAAACTGTGTGCTGTAACAGCATAGTTCAGGATCGAAAGTCAGGCTTGGATCTCCGTTTGCTCCAGGGCTCTGCACAGCCTTGAGGTTTCCTGCCTGTGCCTCTGTGTCTTCATCTCTGCTGGGTGTGA
This sequence comes from Plecturocebus donacophilus, assembly GCA_004027715.1. NCBI lineage: Eukaryota > Metazoa > Chordata > Mammalia > Primates > Pitheciidae > Plecturocebus > Plecturocebus donacophilus. Next base: position 6,104 of record PVKP010031582.1, on the reverse strand, counting down.
TGCGTGTTTCCCTCTATAATGCAGTGAGGAGCTATATTAGGGTCCTCTAGAGGGACAGAATTAATAGGATGTGTGTGTGTACACACACACACACACATACATATATTATTTTTAAAGCATAGGATGGGCGAGGTGGCTCATACCTGTAATCCCAGCACTTTGGGAGGCTGAGGTGGGTGGATCACAAGGTCAAGAGATTGAGACCATCCTGGCCAACATAGTGAAACCCTGTCTCTGCTAAAAATACAAAAATTAGCTGAGCATGGTGGCGCACACCTGTAATCCCAGCTGCACGGCTACACAGGAAGCTGAGGCAGGAGAATCACTTGAACCCGGGAGATGGAGGTTGCAGTGAGCCGAGATTGCACCACTGCACTCCAGTCTGGCGACAGAGCAAGACTCAGTCTAAAAAAAAAAAAAAACACAATATCACTCTGGACTGTCACCCAGGCTGGAGTGTAATGGTGCGATCTCAGCTCACTGCAACCTCCAACTCCCGGTTGAAGTGATTCTCCTGCCTTAGCCTCCTGAGTAGCTGGGACTACAGGCGCCTGCCACCACACCTGGCTAATTTTTGTATTTTTATTTTTTTTGAGACAGAGTCTTGCTCTGTCGCCCAGACTGGGGTGCAGTGCCGTGATCTTGGCCCACTGCAACCTCCATCCCCTGGGTTCAAGTGATTCTCCTGCCTCAGCCTCCTGAGTAGCTGGGATTACAGGTGCATGGACCAGCACACCTGGCTACTTTTTGTATTTTTAGCAGAGACAGGGTTTCACCATGTTGGTCAGGCTGGTCTTGAACTGCTGACCTCAAGTGATCTGCCCACCTCAGCCTCCCAAAATGCTGGGATTACAGACGTGAGCCGTCGTGCCTGGCCAGATTTATGTATTTATGAAAGGGAGTTTATTAAGGAGAACTAACTCACATGATCACAAGGTGAGGTCCTACAATAGGCCGTCTGCAAGCCAAGGAGCGAAGAAGCCAGTAGTGGCTGAGTCCAAGTCCCAGAGCCTCAAAAGTAGGGAAACCAACAGTGCAGCCTTCAGTCTGTGGCCTGAGAGCCCCTGGCAAACCACTGGTGTAAGTCCAGGAGTCCAAAGACTGAACAGCCTGGAGGCTGGTGTTCAAGGACAGGAAGCATCCAGCACGGGAGAAAGAAGAAAGCCGGAAGACTCAGCAAGCCAGCTTATCCCACCTTCTTCTGCCTGCTTTTTCTAGCTGCACTGGCAGCTGATTGGATGGTGCCCACCCACACTGTGGCGTGTTTTCCTGAGGATGAGTCTTCCTCACTCAGTCCACTGACTCAAATATTAATCCCTTCTGGCAACACGCAGACACACTCAGATACACCCAGAAACAATACTTTGCATCTTTCAGTCCAATCAAGCTGACACTTAACCATCACAGCAGCATATCTGAGGACGCTTGGAGAGAGACTATCACCTGGCCTTTGTCATGTGCATCACTCCAGAGTGGCTTCATCCTGCTCCCACTCAGGGTTGGGGGTGAAGAGGAAGCCTGCTGGAGCCCTGCCCCTGGTGCATGTGGGAGACAAGCAGACAGCTCACGTGACTGCAACTGCCAGGACCTTTGCAACAGCTCACGTGACTGCAACTGCCAGGGCCTTTACAAAAGGGAAGTCCAGGACAGGGGACTTTTTCTTTTTTTAAAAAAATTTATTTATTATACTTTAAGTTCTGGGGTACATGTGCAGATTGTGCAGGTTTGTTGCATACATGTACACATGCCATGGTGGTGGTTTGCTGCATCCAATGCCCCGTCACTTACATTAGGTATTTCTCCTAATGCTATCCCTCCCCAATCCCCCGTCATCTACATCAGGTATTTCTCCTAATGCTATCCCTCCCCAATACCCCCACTCCCTGCTATTCCTCCCCAGCCCCCCACTCCCCAGGCCCCGGTGTCTGATGTTCGGGCAGGGGACATTTTCTGAGCCGAGAGTCAGAGGCAATCCCTAGGGGAAGCTGAAGGGTGAGTGACAGTGCGAAGACCAGGGTCCCTGCACATGTAAAGGTACAGAGGCAGAGAGTACCTGGCAGGTGCTGAAGTCCAGAGGACTCCAGTTTGGCTGGAGTGTAGAATGTGCTGGAATGGCAGGAGCCAAACTAGACAGGGTCTTAGGCCTGCTGAGGCCTTTGGCACATATCTAGGGCCACAGTGGGGGACCATAAAAGTAATCAATGCAGGATGAGAGCAGGCAGGACAGGCCGGGGGTGCAGGAAGCTTGCCCTTACTTCTGAGAACATCCTGCGTTTTCCCAAAGCCTCTCCATTTCCCTCGGGACAGGAGGAGCTTAGTTCTGCAGCCTGGGAAGCAGACCAAGGAGGGGCTGGATGACCTAGGGGGAAATGAGACACCAGCTCATATTTCAAAGGTCTTTGCTTGTCACGTTCACTTTCTCTGGGAAGTGCCCGTCCTCCATTATTCATCCAGCAGCCTCCAGGTCCCACTGGGACTTCTTAGAAGTCCTTGGAAACCTCTTGGTAATATCACGGGCCTTGGGTCCCTAAAGTTTGTACACAGTGAAGAAACGATCCTTTTTAAAGGGCCCACCATTTGCCAAGACTCATGCTAGGGGCTTACGAGAGAGTGGACTTTCCTACACCACAAACATTAAGTCTGAATTTCAGGTCTACATGTCTAGTGGTGTGTGATACTGAGTAACGTGAATCTTCTCATCTGTGAAATGGGGGGTGACTAGTACCGCATGGTGTGCCATGAGAATCAGCCCATTTCTTAGCATGATGTCTTACTCACTAGGTAAGCATCACTACACAGCATATACGAAGGTATTATCTAAAACTCATTTATGTATCTGTTGACCCTCCCTCCCTCTTTCTTTTTTTGAGACAGGGTCTTGCTCTGTCGCCCAGATTGAAGTGCAGTGGCACAATTGGCTAACTGCAGCCTTGACCTCTGGGACTCAGATGATTCTCCTGCCTCAACCTCCCAAGTAGCTGTGACTATAGGCACACGCCACCACACCTGGATAATTTTTTGATTTTTTGTAGAGATGGGGTTTCATCATGTTGCCCAGGCTGGTCTCAAACTCCTGGGCTCAAGCTATCTGCCCGCCTCAGCCTTCCAAAGTGCTCAGATTATGAGCCACCATGTCCGGCCTGATTCTTTCAACAAATATATGTATAAAACTTTATTTTTTAGCAACTGTGCGGTGTGAGGGCTGATAGACTCTGCTGCAGGAGTTGGCGAAACAGTGGGAGACCAAGCAGGATTTTGCTCGTCTTCACAAGTCTGAAATCTAGTGACAGAGTAATGGAGCTCATCAAAGATTTTTGGTAAATGACCAGATAGTAGATAGTTTTGGCCTTGGGGAACAAAAGACAAAGTTGTATTACGATGGCATCTCTGTAACGCAGAGGGTGCCATGCAGCAGTGTAGAGTGAGGAGAGATCCACGTAAGTTTCTGTAGCAGATGCTTCACTTGGCTATTGTAAAGTGCAAGCAGCCATAGATGATAAGTAATCAAATGAGCATGACTGTTCCAATAAAACTTTACTGAAAAACAAAACAGGTGGTAAGGGCTGGGCTTGGCTCATGGGTTGTAATCTGCTGACCCCTGGTAGAGAACTGGCCAAGACCATCAACAATGGAGCCAGCTGGCCTGGCTGAATCCCAACTCTTCTAGCCTGTGGAGCTTGAACAACTTATTTGTCCTCTCTGATCCTCAGTTTCCTCATCGGTCATATGGAGGTGAAAATTGTACTCACCTCAGAGGGTTGTTTGTTTGGATTAAAGGAAATAATATAGGCAGAATGCTCAGAAAAACAATTGGCCTGTGCTGTGTACCATTGTAATGCTAAGCTGTTAATTTTAGTCTAAGTGAGGAAGGTAGGTGTTCATTAACAATGCTCATGCCAAGCAGGATAAAATTATCACTGTTGTAAGTGCTGGAGGACAAGGTCCAGCCAATTTAGGGGACTTCAGCCAATTTAGGGGCAATTGCTCAGATGTGCCCTGAGACCTTTTCTCCACTCCTTTGGGGCAGAAAACTGCTATAGTTGCCACTTCATTTTAATGCATTTTTATCACTTTTTTAGTTTTCTTTACATGTTGTGATTATGCTATATTGATATGTTTCTGGAAAAATTAGAAAAAACACTTCACTCCAAGATAAATATGAGCTCAGTATAAAAACTATATATACATGAGGAGAGAGGGCTCACACCTGTAATCCCAGCACATTGGGAGACTGAGGCAGGTGAATCATGAGGTCAGGAGTTCGAGACCAGCCTGGCCAACATAGTGAAACCCTGTCTCTACTAAAAATACAAAAATTAGCCAGGCATGGTGGTGTACACCTGTAATCCCAGCTACTCAGGAGGCTGAGGCAGGAGAATCACTTGAACCTGGGAGGAAGAGGGTGTGGTGAGCCAAGATGGCACCACTGCACTTCAGCCTGGGCAACAGAGCAAGACTCCATCTCAAACAAAACAAAACAAAACAAAATGTAGAAGAAAGGAAACATCATGAAAAAAGGCTTCCTACTCACTGTGGTGTTTTTTGTTGCCTTTTTTTTGTGGGGGAACAGAGTCTGGCTCTGTTGCCCAGCCTGGAGAAAAGTGGTGTGATCTTTGCTCACCACAACCTCTGTCTCCCAACTTCAAGTGATTCTCCTGCCTCAGTCTCCTGAGTAGCTGTGATTACAGGCTTGTGCCACCATACCTGGCTAAGTTTTTGCATTTTTAGTAGAGACAGGGTTTCACCTTGTTTGCCAGGCTGGTCTTGAACTCCTGACCTCAAGTGATCTGCCCACCTTGGCCTCCCAAAGTGCTGGGATTCCAGGCATGAGCCACCTTGCCTGGCTGCCTCTATTTGTTTTCTACAGACTTTTGGCTGTGTCTTCTTCAGGGATGGGATTATACCTCTCTTTGGATTCCCAGAGTGTAGCCCAGTGCCCAGCATGTAGTAGAGGTGTACTAGCTTCCAAACAGAATTGAGTATGGAATATATTAGGTTGGTGCAAAAGTAGTTGCTGTTTTTGCCATGATTTTTGCACCAACTTAATAGAAAAAGCTATAATAGGCCGAGTGCAGTGGCTCATGCCTTAATCCCAGCACTTTGGAAGGCCGAGGCGGGAGGATTCCTTGAGCCCAGGAGTTTGTGACCAGCCTGGGTAACATGGTGAGACCCCTCATCTCTACTAAACATACAAAAAATAAGCTGGGTGTGATGATGTGTGCCTGTGGTCCCAGCTCCTTGGGGGTTTGAGGTGAGAGAATCACCTGAGCCTGGGAAGTCGAGGCCGCAGTGAGCCCTGATCATGCCACTGCAGTCCAGCCTGGGTGACGGGAGTGACAGCCTGTCTCAAAAAAGGAAAGAATAAACTATTTTATATTCATATATGTGCACACACACATATATATGCACCAATTTCTTTTTTTTTGAGATAGAGTCTCGCTCTGTCACCTAGACTGGAGTGCAGTGACACAATCTTGGCTCACTGCAATTTCAGCCTCCCAGGTTCAAGTGATTCTTGTGCCTCAGCCTCCCAAGTAGCTAGGATTATAGGTGTACATGATCACACCCAGCTAATTTTTGTATTTTTAGTAGAGTTGGAATTTCGCCATGTTGGCAGGGCTGCTCTTGAACGCCTGACCTCAAATGTTCCCTCTGCCTTGGCCTCCCAAAATGCTGGGATTCCAGGTGTGAGCCACTGTGCCCAGCCTTTTATTATTATTTTTAATTGACACATAATTGTATGTATTTATGGGACACAGTATGATATTTTGATAGACATATTCCTGTGTAATGATAAAATCAGAGTAATTATCATACCTATCATCTCATTTATCATTTTTTTTTAAAGAATGAAAGAGAGAAAGAAAGGAAGAGATTTTAGAAAAAGAGAGAAAAGGAGAGAGAAAGAAACAGCAAAAGAAAGAAAGAAAAAAAAGAATGAAAGAGAGCAAGAAAGAGGAAGAGAAAGAGGGAGAGAGAATGGGATTCTTGTTTTATTGCCCAGGCTAGAATACAGTCTAAAAATGGGTATTAAAAACCTCTTTTATGCCAATAATTGTGCTTAACAATGGAGACAGGAAGGAATAGGGGATGAAAATAACAAA
>PVKP010031581.1:0-26833 GCA_004027715.1 Plecturocebus donacophilus | reverse complement strand
GGGGACTTTAACATTACACTGTCAATATTAAACAGATCAACGAGATAGAAAATTAACAAGGACATTCAGGACTTGAACTCAGACCTGGAACAACTAGGCTTAACAAATATTTACAGAACTCTCCTCCCACAAATCCACAAAACATACATTTTTCTCAGTATCACATTATACCTATTTTAAAAGTGACCACATAATAGGAAGTATATCACTCCTCAGCAATTGCATAGCATTTCACAGGTTTAAATAAAATATTGGTTGGCTGCTTATTTGTTATTTTCATCCCCTATTCCTTCCTGTCTCCATTGTTAAGCACAATTATTGGCATAAAAGAGGTTTTTAATACCCATTTTTAGACTGCATTCTAGCCTGGGCAATCAAACAAGAATCCCATTCTCTCTCCCTCTTTCTCTTCCTCTTTCTTTCTCTCTTTCATTCTTTTTTTCTTCTTCTTTCTTTTGCTGTTTCTTTCTTTCTCCTTTTCTCTCTTTTTCTAAACAAAAAAATAAAAAATAAGTAAATAAAAAAAAGAAGTATGTCTAAAACGCTCAGGATATCAGGGCAAAATGGACAAAATAAAAGAAAAACGGAAATTTTTGTAAAAATGTTTTTTCAAATAAAAGTTTAAACGACTCGTAAAATAGTGTGGTGATAAATGAACTAGAAACAGCAGAAAGGTGGTTTGGGGTCCATGTATATTTCCTCTTTTTTATGTTTTTTATGTTTTGTTTTGTTTTCTGTTTGTTGTCACCATTATCATTACTATTAACAAGAAAAACAAAAGGTGCTAGTTAAGGTTGAGCCAGGCCCAATCTGTTTAACGGCTATTTTTCCCAGTTGGTTGTATGATTTATAGGTGAGTAGCTGGCGTTGTCCAGAAAGTTCCAAATCAACCGTCTGCCCCAAGCACTGCTGTGTCATACTGATCTGCCAGCCTTGCGCTTACGCAGCTGCACTGCCTCTGGGACAGGCATTGTTTTTGTTTGTTTGTTTTTCTGGCCTAAGAACAAGCTTTTTCTGTTTTCTTTGAAATGTGAGAGATTCAAATAAGTTTTTCTAAGCCCTTTTCAATTCATAGTTTACATGTAAATTCTCTTGGATATAGATGAAGGGAAAAACCACAGCACAAATGTATTTTTTCCAAACTGTTCTAAGAATTTTGAAAAACTTATAAAAATGCCAGGCTCTGCCTGAGATCCCTACTAATGTCATTCAAATACATTTTATTTTATTGAAAGTCCAAATTAAAAGAAATGTATGACTTGGCATTTACTCCCAGGCATATAGTAAAATTATAGTATCCAAAAATGCCCCAAATTTTTAATGTCATGAAACTTGAGAGTTAATTACCCAGGCACTGCAAGATAAGTGCTAATATAAACACAAAGACAGACTTAAATGTCTTAGTAGCACTTTATGAAACATAGTTGTTTTTAAAGAGTTCTTACTTCTGGGCAGAAAATATAAACTAATGAAAGTTCTGTTTCTGTTGAGAGGAAGATGAACTTCTACCCTGAAGAAGAAAATGTATCCAGATAGTTTCAAAACCAACATAGTTCATTATATTTGGGGGAGTCATTGGTACTGAGAGTTCTTTTAAACTTCTGCTATTAAAAAGTTTTACAACCATATGCTTTCTTAATTTTATCAAAAGCATCGTAACAAGTCATAACCTTGAGCTTAATCTTTCAAAATCTATAATTTCAGGGAAAATATTTACAATTCTAAGTACTGAAAAGAAATCTCTGAGACTTCAAGAGACATTATAAAGAGGGAAATATTCAGCTAGCAAGAAATGCTAAATGGACTAATTCGCGCACCCAAAAGGAAATAGGACTGGAGGTAGAGAGTCTGTGATGTCAAAGCCACCAATCTTTTAACTTTGGTGTCAAAGCTGCACTGACACACAAAGATCAGAGCACCAAATGATCATGTGACAGAAATGAAAACCCACCCACCTGTTTTGCTACTTTAAGGTTACCACTCTGCATTTAACCGCATCCTGGTTCTATCAGCCACTAGCAATGTCACTTGAGCATGTTGTTAACCTGTGTCTCAGTTCTGTCATCCCTACAATGGCAATAATAATAATGTGTACCTTACAGAATTGAATTAATATCTGTAAAGTGCTTTGAACATGTCTGACAAAGTCTGTGTTAGATAAACTGCAATTTACCCAACTCCTGCCACCCAACTTCATGACAAGTCTGTAGTGCAGATAATCCGGTCAAATTAACATCAAGTGTAGCCACCATCCCAATGAGAGTGTTCAGGGAGCTCCTGCGTGAGAATGAAAAGAAATGATCCAGAATGACTCCAAGTGGATGCACCACAGTGAAGCACACATTAAAATCAGCCCGAGTATCTCGGCTCCAGGCTGCCCTGAGGCTACACAGGCAAATGCTTTGTTTGTCCTGAGGCTTAGTTGTCTCTGGGTGGTTCATCACAACGCAGACCAGTGAACTATATTCAGAGTCCTGCCTTAACATTAGAGTAGAATGAAATAGAAAGAATAGAGCAACTAGTACTTCCTGAGCTCTGACACAGGCTAGATACTAGGTTAGATGTCTCTGCATCATGATGTAGGATGATTAGCTGCTTTTAACAGTAGAGAATATTTTGCCATCACGAAGCTATTATGTTTTGCAAGGTAGGAAGAGGTTATAGAATTCACACCAAGATCCCTGATTGCAACTTGTGAGCTTTCTCCTACACAGTCCTCTCTCTTCATAAAACCTAATACAGAGTATTTCAAAGAGAATAGGGAAACCAATTCTTTAATTAAACCAAATATTGAATCAGACAATCAGGAGTTACTACAGTTGCTCAAGGTTCTCTGTTTAAAGCTGGAACTATAAAGAGAGATAGAGTGACTGTCCTCACAGAACTTCAAAAGCAGTAGGAAAAGGTTTTGGAGCAGGAATCAGTATATGTGACTGGTGGGCGGATAATTTTAGTACAACCATTTTGAAACACAAAATGGCATCGCATCCTAGAAATGTGGAACATGCATAGAAAACCAGCCAATCCACTCCTAGATATATCTTCTAGATTTGGAACTCTCGCACATGTACACCCATATTGCCATGTCAAAAGAACTGAATATATTCCACATTGGAATATTACAGAACAGAGAAATTGACAGCAGTGAGAATAGCAACGTTAAAGCTGTATGGATGCATCTCAAAAGCAAAATGCTGCAAGAAAGAAAGCAAGTCACAAAATCATCTACATGCAAATTAACCATAAAAAAAAAAAAACAAGGAAATTATAACCACAAAATTCAGGATAGTGGTTCATCCAGGAGGGAGGAGGTATGGTCAGGGAGGGCTCCATAGAATACTGCCGATCCCTTTCTTAAGCTCAGAGCCAAAGACAAAAGTGCCCATTTTATGATTCTTTAAACTATGCATTCAATTTAAGATTTTTTGCATATATGATATATTTATCAAATAAAGGGATTTTTAAAGTAGAAAAGATCAAGTTTATTCTCTCAAATACTAAAAGCAAAATAGTCATATACACAAGTCGCCACAAAATAAGATGAAACAAGTGGTTAAGCTGAGATTTCTGGTGGCTATGTCACAGATCTTATGCTAAGCTTTCACATTTAAAATCTTACTTAAAATAACACAGAGGTTATATGGGGCTTCCCAGGAAAGGGAGATGACATGTAGTTGGGAAGACAATTTCCTGGGAAGGGTTGCTCTTTGACTTTCGCAGAAAGGCAGGGTAATATGTGTAAGTAGCATTAATAGCAGGGAGACAAAGCATCTCAGGTAAAGAAGGCAAGATGTGGAAAAGTGGCATCTAAGGGACCTTGCACATAACAAACACCATTTGAGATCTTTGTCTTCATTCTGTGTCCCCAGAGGTAAAGGTTACTAAATTCTGTTAAGAGTCTGAATGATCCCTAATAGCCAATGAAATCCCTTTTTTTTTTCTTTTTTTGAGACAAGGTCTGGCACTGTTGCCCAGGCTGGAGTTCAGTGGTGCGATCTTGGATCTTGGCTCACTGCAATCTCTGCCTCCCAGGCTTGAGCAATCCTCCCACCTCAGCTTCCTGAACAGCTGGGACTACAGGTCTGCACTACTACACCCAGTTAATTTTTGTATATTTTTTGTAGAGACAGAGTTTTGCCATGTTGCCCAGGCTGGTCTCAAGCTCCTGAACTCAAACCATCAGCCTGTCTTGGTCTCCCAAAGCGAGGCACTGCGCCCAGCCCTGATCTGTTAATTGTTCATAACTTAACATGACATGAAAAGGATATTTAAAGCTAGATGTATTTTTGCATCTCCAAATTTCATCAGTAAATCATATAATCTTGAACATCAGCTTACTTCACCATCAAAAGAGAAAGTTCTAATTTTCCATCTATTTTTTCTAAAAGATACATCACTTTGAAAACAGGGTAATTTTCAAGTCATTTTATAGCCCATTGCAATCAGCTCAGTGTGTTTTCTCAGAAATACTACTAATAACAGCTACTATCAATGTGAATAACATTCATTCCAGGGGTTATGGAATGTAGCTACCAGTGCCATTCATTGTTCGTTGGGTCTTTTCATTTTGATCAGGACCCAGGGTTAGTTCAGACATGCTAGACTTGTCTCCTTGCATTGTGCCTGCAGTCCTGAGAGCATAGCATTCTCCCTGGCCCAGCAGAGCACAGATATAATCGATTCTTGCTCTTTTGGACTTTTGGAAGGTGGTTTAAGCTAAACTTGCTTCAAGTTTTAAATAGAACTTAAACTGTTCTATTAGATCAGCTTTCACTGCAAGTTTTAAGTTAAGCAAACAAAAAATTTCAAACACACACAAAACAGCTTCAATTTCTTATAAACATAAAGCTTTAAAATATAGAGCAAAAAAGGAAAGAAAAAGAACAAATTGAAAACATATAAGCTAAAATCTTCTACTTTGGAAACAATGACAGTATAGGTAAAGTTTTATAATGCATTAAAAAATTAACAACTTGCAAAAGAACCAACATTTTTTAATGGCATGTTTATCAAATGCAACATTAAATACAAAATTGTCTCAGTCATCAGCCTCAAGCTAAACTTTCTTAAAACTTCCCAATTAAAATATCAGAGTTGCACATAAAGGTTTCCAATTTCAAGGAAACTTAAAGACAATTTAAAGATCATTTAAATTATTGCTGAACCGTAAGTTGATCTAGTATATAATTTAGTTTGTTTCAGAACCAATTCTGAAATGAATCAGAGTTCATTTCCGTAACCATGGGTATGAAACATTTAGACCAGAATTCAGATGTGCTGAGTATTAGGCTTGGCTCCTACCAATTGTGTAAAGTTGAGCAGGTCAAAGGTTCTAATCCTTGATTTTCTTTCTTGATCTGCCTATATACTGGGTGTTTGTGAGGATAAAACAGATAGGTATAAAAATAATTAACAATAAAAATGTGAAATATTATAATACATTTTATTATAAACTATTTAAAAGATTACATCTTAGCCAGGCTTTACTATCACTTTCCCCCATTTACCAAGCTTACTATTAACCACCACTCCCAGCAGTTGGGGTGGGGCCCTCCCCCTCATCTGAGTGGCCTGAGCACCCTGCATCTTCATCTATCATCACTCATATCACGTTGTATGGATTATGGATTGCTGAGTGCCATTCCACCAGCCCACATCCTCTGTATGCTCTGCACCACCCGTGCTGGGCACAGATAGTCTATCTGTTGGATGCTCAATGAAGGTTCCAGGATGATAACGTTAACATTGACATTAGCAGATGCAGAATTAACAAAATCCCAGAGTACTAATGGGCAAGTCTCATTCCAGATTTCCTTAGATATGTTCAGAGAAACTATGAAAATAACTTTCTAGTATCAAAAGGCATTTTAAATCCTTTGTGACTACTTCAAAGGGGAGCAAGGGAAATGACCTCTTGGATATACAAACTTAATAATCTTATACTTTCTTCCAAATAAAGTAAAATCAATATTCTCAAATTAGCTTTAACAGCCAGAAAAGCGTAATGCTCTGTGTTAGCCAAACATTTGTTCACATCAAATTATTTGACTAAAACTCAAGTTAGTTGCTGCGTTGATTAAAACTCTTTCCATTGTCTCAACTTTTTTCAGTCCTATAACATCAGGAAAATTAAAATCAACTTTAATCAACTTGAGAAAGAAAGAATGACCATTTTTTTAGCTGTATAGTTTAGAAATAAAGATTATATTACAGTGATAATGCCAATCTACAGTTCCAGTTTATACGGAACAAAATTAAGTCATAAGATGGCTAGATACTCCAAACTGGGGATTCTTCTTTGGGAAGCTTTCAATGGAAATACTAGGTCATATTTTAAAGAAACTTGATATACAAAAATTTGATACAATAGCATTTGGGTACTGGGACATTAATTTGTTATACAGACTTTGGGTTCTGCCAAATACAAATATTTCAAGTCCCCATGACACTCTCTTCACTCTGCTAGGGTTTAATGCCCGGTCATCTAAAAATAGCAGCTGGAGATTCAGCCAGATCTCCCAGGCAATGGTGAAAAGCCACTTCTAAATGACAGAAATTGTAGTTTAAAGAGATAGTACAGCTGATTAATCTTCTCAGAGTAAAGCACAGATGGAGAGCTACCACTCCCACAGCACATCTCCCCACAAAACATGCGGTCACATTCCATCTAATCTCATTCTTCATACACGTTAGGCAGTATTATCATTCAAAACAAAGGGAGGGTTTCATTTTCAGCCAATGGAGCAAAAGTTATCACAAGGCACAGAATTTTAGAGGGTCGTAGAGATTACCTGGAACAGTGGTTCTCAAACTTGAGCATGTATCAGAATCGCCCAGAGGGTTTGTTAAACCAGCCATCTTCTGCACAGCTGTTAGATCGTACACCCTCTTGCCAATTCAAATACATCACTCTAGAAATTGTCTCCCTTTCCTGTGATATTTTCCCCCTCTACTAGTTCATATATTTTTAAATGGTTTTATTTATCCCATTTTCTAAAATATGTCCTTGAACACTAGTTTTTCATCTGCCACCTCCCATTTTTCTCTTGCTCTGTACACAAAACTCTTCAAAAACCCTTTCTATCCTTGCCTTCTCTAACTTCTCTGTTTCCATTCTCGCTTCCATTTCAATCTCATTCTCAACCTTACCACAAGTTGAAACCACCCACCGCAAGGATGATTGCGACCTCCACATTGCTCAATCCCACTGTCAATCTTTAGTTCTGATCCTATTTGCTCAGTCAGCAGTATCAGCCTCAGTTTATCCATCCTCCCCGCCTAAAGCACATTCTTCACTTGGCTTCTAGAGCGCCATGCGCCCTTGGTTCTCCTGCTACCAGCCTTACTGGCTGTTAAGGTTTGAATTGTGTCCCCAAGAAAGATTTGTTGAAGTCCTAACACCAGGTGCCCGAGAACATGACCTTATTTGGAAACAGGGTCTTGGCGAATTTAACCAAGCTAAACATAGGTCACTGGGTTACAGTACAACTAGTGTCCTCATAAAAAGGGGAGCATGTCCCCTTTTTTATATATTACATCTAATACATGTTCTTATATGCATTATATAATGTATTATTATGTATCATATAATATATAAATATGTGTCATATATTTATATATGTGTCATATAATATATAAATATAACATATATGATACATAATATATTACATGAATCAAATTTATGTATTATATATATCATGTATGTCTTATATTACATCATATATAATATATATAAATATAAACAGCATTGTCTCAAGTTCATCCATCTAAACTTCTCTGAAGTTGGGATAAGCACAATTGTATCTTAGCACTGCAGATATTATGGCCATAAAAGAAAATTCAGAGACGCTGGGGGGAAAAAAAGCATGCTAATAAGTTTTTCCTTTAAATGATGTTTTTATCCCTAAAAGTGGTTGGGACCTCCTCAGCTTCACAGAGTGGATAAAAACTGAGCCACCTAAATAATGTGACTACTTGGCAGGTGTTTCTCCCCTGCAGTGGTTGTACTTGGGTCACCTCTATACTTAAAGATGCAACCCTGTCCTAGAGACAATAATTTGTACATTGCTGCACTTTGGGTTAACATACGCTATAGAAGCAAGCACAGAACTAGATGATTCATATTTCTGCTTCTGTAGGATGAAATGATAATCCTGAAATTTCCTACTGCCCAACACGCACAATGGAAACCTGATGAAAAGAGCAAAGACGTAAAACTGGAATATCTAAGCAGTCAGTGGTGAAGATTCTAGTCGTGTTCTGTGTGTACACAGCAGCTGCATAGCTTGTGAAGTTTAATTTTATCACTCTGACTTATATTTTATGTGCCAAGTTTTTCCCTTTAGCATTTCAGCAGGTGCAATGGGACAAATCAATACAGCTAAATTCTCAGCTACTGAGCTAAGAAAAAACTCTCTTTCACAACTCACAACTCACAGCACGAGAGACTGCAAAAGTTAAGGGGAGGGGAAAGAAGAAAAAGACAATGAAGTAGAAAGAGGAAGAGATGAGATTTTAAACGGAATCTGAATCTGCTTAAAATGGAACCCAGGGGTGCTGTTAGGGAACTCTACCTAGCTGGTATAGTAGCTCTCTCCTGTAATCCCAGAGCTTTGAGAAGCAAAGGTGGGAGAATCATTTGAGCCCAGGAGTTCGAAACCCTGTCTCTACAAAAAAAAAACAAAAACAAAAATTAGCTGGGCATAGTGGTGAGCACCTGTAGTCCCAGCTACACCAGATGCCGAGACCAGAGGATCGCCTGAGCCGAGGAGGCCAAGGCTGCATGAGCAATAATTGCATCACTGCACTCTGGCCTGTGTGACCGAGTGAGACCCTGTCTCAAAAAAAGAGAAATGAAGAAGAAAGAAAGAAACTCCATTCCTTTTGTTTCCCTATGTGAAGGATCTAGAATCGGGTCAACCCTCTGAGCTGCACCAGTCTAGACATTCCCACTACAACACACCAGCACTGGGGCTAGAAATGGGGTCTCTGGAAAGTAACGATGCTGTGATATCAATTTTTTTAAATGCTTTAAGCATTTGAGTCTACAGAAGAGTGTACCCATAAAGAGAACAGAGAGGGACAAGGGCGGCTAAGCTGTGGGCAATGAGATACATCTAGAGTGATTTCGCTACAAAGGAGACCTGGAGGGGAAGTTGAGGATGCAAAAGATGAGGCAATAGAAATAAATGTTGCAGGGGTGGGGGGTAGCCTCAGTTATCTGAGGGCCAAAGCCATGTCAGCCTGGGGATGCATGCAACATAACTGTGTGTGCTCTATTGCTCCGAGGACTGAAAACAGACACAGCAAGACCCCTGGCACTTAAATGGGCCTCTTAACCCCACACACATAGTTAGGATCTTGCTCCCCCATACCTGTAAGCCGTGCTTCTGACCTCCCCAAAAAACCATGTGCTCACTTGTCATATTCACCAGAGTGCTCAGAGATTATTCCATGATTACCATCAAGGACACGGGCTGCATCTTCTGCCTTGCACGATACTTAATACTCTAAGTTCCTAATTAATAATCACTAATAGTCATGAGACACCTACTATTTAAGACTCACATTAGAATAGCCAGTCAAATTTAACAAGTCATAATAAACAACATGGAGCCAAAATCCCTTTTTAATGAAATCCATGGAAACATGACAGAAATCATCCAAGTTTTCTTTTTTTTTTTTTGAGACAAGAGTCTTGCTCTGTCACTAGGCTGGAGTGCAATGGCGCCATCTCTGCTCACTGCAACCTCCGTCCCCAGGATTCAAGCGATTCTCCTGACTCAGCCTTCTGAGTAGCTGGGACTACAGGTGCACACCATGATGCTCAGCTAATTTTTGAATTTTTAGTAGACAGGGTTTCACCGTGTTGACCAGGATGGTCTCTATCTCTTGACCTCATGATCCACCCACCTCAGCCTCCCAAAGTGCTGGGATTATAGGCATGAGCCACCGCGCCCGGCCTTCACCCAAGTTTTCTATTCAAACCTAGCAAATCAACATTAGTTATATTTTTCTTCTGAATCTCACTGCAGAACAGAAATGCTTTTAAAGACCCCTGGAGTTGGCCGGACGTGGTGGCTTACACCTGTAATCCAGCACTTTGGGAGGCAAAGGCAGGCAGATTGCTTGAGCTCAGGAGTCTGAGACGGGCCTGGGCAACATGGTGAAATCCCAGCTCTACAAAAAATAAGACAAATTAGTCGAGCGTGGTGACATGTGCCTGGGGTCCCAGCTACCAGGAAGTCTGAGGCAAAGGATTGCTTGAGGCCCAGAGCAAAGGTTGCAGTAAACTGAGATCACACCACTGCACTCCAGCCTGGGCAACAGAGGGAGACACTGTCTTGAAAAAACCTTTCTGGAGTTAAGGCTTCTTTTTACTCGGAGGTTTTTGTTTTATTTTGTTTTGCTCTATCTGTTGTTTAAATAATTACAGCAGTAGAGGAGACTTAAACTAGAAACATAGCACATACTTAAATATAGAGTTAACGTCAAAAAAATTTAATTCAAATGAATTTTCTAAAAATACATATGTATTTCCTTTTTGATTTCCACAGATTTGTTCACTCCTTTGAAAACTTTTATAATATTTTAGGGTTTCACTGCAAAGTCAAGATAAGCACTGATTTTTATCTAGTGAGGGTGTTGCCTTCCCAGAAAAACAATCCAGGTTGACAACCACAATAAAAGTAAACACAATGGCCAAGGATGTGGAAAAAGAAAACTCATGGTCCCACACTCAATTGGTAGAGCTCAAACTCAACCTTCAGAAAAAATGAACAATATATACAATTCCCTTTAAAGTCTAGTTTTATTAACCATTTAAAGACAACTGAAAGTATCTATTAGCTTCTTCTAATTAAATGTATTCTGCTTCTTTATCAAGTACTGTTGGTGTTTTGAAAGTAACAGTGTTAGGAGATGCATTTCTAATTACTATTTTGGAAAAGGGTACAAGCCATGTTTTTACCATGTCAACATTAAGCAATTACCTGTAGATGTCCATAATTAGAAACGCAATGTAAGTTTCATACTGACAAACCAACCCATTGTGTCTTAAAGATAGGATCATTAACACAGATACTATTAAACAGAAATCTGTGGTAAGAGGTGCCATAGAAACTTATAGACAGATCATAAAAACTAACCTGAGAAAGAAAATTAAGTGGTTTGTACAAGCAGGAAAAATATATATATCTTTAAGAATGAGATAGAAAAAAGGAAGCAAGAAATAAGAAGAGTGAAGGGTATTGTAACTGGTTTTAGGGAAGGTGTGTTGGAATACATATTTGGTATAAGCAGTTTTCCCTGTATACCTGAGTCTGCCCAATAATGAGGCATCATGATCTTTTACTGAATAATAAGATTTTCTTCTTGATAGCATTGCAAAAAAAAATATTCTTTATAAACATGAAAATGGGTGTAAGGAACAGATTTTTAAAATCTCCTTTGAGTGAAAAGAAAAATCTAATCCCCAGAGCATATGCCTTAGTTATGAAGAATGCAGCAGTCTTTCAGGTTTGTTTTGTATTTAAATCATGAGCTTGATCACAATTTTCTGATGAACACACTCTGTTTAACCCACAAATGAATAAAACTGTTATTTTGTTTTCTTCAAACTGCAATACTTTGGGAGGATTTGAGATGATAAAAAAGAAAGCAAGTGTGAGGGAGGAAAAAATTAGGTACCCAGCCCTGACTTCATAGAAAAACGGGGAATAAATGTTGTTTTTCTACCTACAGTGCCTAAAATGAACTAAGTGCTTAGCAGGTGCTCAGGGAACATTTGTTTCAGAAGAAAGAAGGTGGGAAGGAAGAAACTTGTTTACTTCTGAAATGCAGGTAGAAACTGTGCTAAAACACATTAATATCTTAACTCATGATTCTTAATGCAAAATCTGTCACATCCACCTCTAGCATCTTCATGTAAAGCCAGTGACATTTACTGAGCACCTACTATGTATGAGGAGCAGCTGCCACTCTGTATTAGTTTTTAATCCTGCAGCTGAAAAGCCCCAGGGGCTGTGAGCAGATGGGGCTAGTAACGATGCATCACCCTCCCTGCAACCCTATCACTCCATCTGGCACATCTTTCCTGGAACAGTCCCTGGAAGAGAAATTGCACCAAGTAAGAACCTTAACAAAGGGAGCGTAATGGATTTCAACAGAAATGCATCTGACAAGCAACCTTTCTAGTCTTACCACCAGCAGCTGTGCACCTCTCTTCTACCTGGTTACGTGCTAGCTCTCCTCTCCTTCTACACCTCCACCCTCAGTTCACCCTCCTCTTAAACTAATAGTTCTGCCAACTCAGGGTCTATCAATCTTTCCACATTAGCATAAGCTGGATGGAAATGGAAGAGAAAGTGAAGCATAGATCTGTGCGGCCGCCTCCTTCCATTCTCATGAGCTTACAGAACTCACTAACATCTTCCCTACTCCTCCTTCCTAACTTATAAGAAGTATATGCTTCTTAAAAGATTCAGTTTCCTCTGCCACATACTTTTACAGACCCAACATAGGAAGGGAATGTTGCAGTTGTTGAAAAAAATGCTAATTATTGGTGAACTTTTCAGGAATACAGTAATCACCACCCAAATAACTGAGTAAAATTCTCTATTTCTTATAAAAATGATAGCAATTCATTGTTGATACAATTTTTTCCATGCCAATGATTAAAAAATAGAAGTTAAGAAGCAAACAAAATGTAGTGAGTAAACAAGATATGATTTAAAGTGGAAAAAACAAGAAATGAAATGATACACACCTTCTCTAAAACAAACATGTCCAAGATATTTAACTAAAGGGAAACAAGACTGATCCAGAAATGTAAATGGCCAAAGCAAACAGAGAATCATTAATAATGGAGTTTTATTTTAAGCCTCCGAATTTTCTTTAAGAAGCTAAGGTTTTAATATTGCTTAGATTTACCATTGCTTAAAACACAGCAATGCAAGAGAGAACAATGACACATCCCTTCTTAAGAGTTCATTTACTAGGTCAAGTGCATATTAGAATCTAAATTCCGATCTACAAAATCATTGTTCTTTTACATTGATTTTCTTACATTGTTCTCTTAATAGTTTTTCTATTTAACTGAATATTTATATTCATGGGCTATTTAAGGACACTTAAGTACTTTTAGCATCATGCCCCATTTACTCCATCTTATAGAATACTTAGGACACAAAAAGATGCTTAAAGACCTATGTTTCCTGAAATAATTTAACTTTTTAAATTAAATACATAAATGCTGGAGAGTGCTATTTTAAAAATTCAGTTTTGTGATAAATGCTTTATATTGAGCCTTCAAACTATAATTCATTAAGAAACAAGAGAAACTTTTTTCTAATTTTACTTTAAGTTCTAGGGTACATGTTCAGATCTTGCAGGATTATTACATAGGTATACACATGCCATGGTGGTTTGCAGCCTCCATAGCCCCGTCACCTACATTAGGTATTTCAACAAGAGAAACTTTTAAAGAGGAATTATATGTCCAACAATTGTCATGAAATTGGATTATAAGCTTTCTTTATATCATAAAAAAGAGAGAGCAGGAAAAGGGAGGAGAACAAGAAGGGAATAATCAAGAGAAACAGTTATGTATAGCCAAGAAACAAATTAGACTTTGAAAAGAACAGAAGAGATCTTGGAAAGATTACATTTATTCTATGTAACTCCAAAAGGCAGAAAACAGACCATTGGAACAAAGGCAAGGAAGAAGGGGGGACCTTTCAGCTTAACATGAGAGAGAACGTCTTCCTATTAAAATGGAATATAGGCTAGGCATGGTGGCTCACGCTTATAATCCCAGCACTTTGGGAGGCTGAGGCAGGCAGATCACTTGAGCCCAAGAATTCAAGACCAGCCTAGGCAACATAATGAGAACTTATCTCTACCCAAAAAATCAAAAGATCAGCTGGGCGTGTAGGCGCATCTGTGGTTCCAACTACTCAAGAGGCTGAGGCAGACAGATCACTTGAGCCCAGGACGTTGAGGCTGCAGTGAGCTGTGACTGCACCATGCGCTCCAGCCTGGGTGACAGCAAGACCCCATCTCAAAGAAAAAAACATGTGGTATATTTTCCTACAAAGTAATAAATACAACATCCCTAGAGGAACTCAACTGGAAGTTGAGATACTTCTTAGCAGGAACACTGACATTGTGAATTTCTCTACCAGGTGGGAAAAAGGATTAGGGGGCCAGCTCCATGATTCTACACTTTACATTTTTTTCCTTCTTTTTACAGATGCAAATTACATGATTTTAGTCACATGCGTTGAACACTTTCATAAAGTCAAAAAAGCATTTGTCAGCACTTTTTAATAAACAGGTTTGATTTATATGTCAGTGACAGACATCTGTATTTTGGTGACAGCATCTATGTCCTTCTTCCTGATGGCATCAACTTGATTTCTCCTTTGAAATGCACCCAGTCTTTTTGATTTGCATGGGGCTGATCCAGCCCCTACTCCCCCCGTACCCTCCTGGCCACAGGGATGGGCATGTGACTAGAATCAGGCCCAGCCAAATAATCTTGGAGCTTTCAATCAAACTATTGGCCGGCTGAGATGGCTAGGATGTAAGCCTGAAGCTGCAAAATGTCACCTGGTCACCATGAGGAAAGAAGCTATCCAGGGAAGAGCTAAGAGGGAAAGGAGCTGAAACCTGACCGTAGCCCCCAGACCCATGGACTCGGGTCTTTTCAGCTGTCAGCTGCTAAGACAGTATACTCTCCTTTCTGCTCTAGCTAGTCGGTGTTGAGTTTCTGTCACCTGTGCCAAAAAGTCGTGACTAATGTCAAAGAAGGAAATAAGGAGAAGGAAAGCTTGATTATTTAAACAGGCTAATTATCTAGTTTGCTGTAAATTTCAATCTTTAAAGCTTGAACTATTTGGAGTATTCCTCCGATGCTCATTACATTGTCTCATCTTCTTCATCATGTTTTTGTTGTTGCTGTTATTGTTGTTAAGGACATATTTTCACTCTGTCACCCAGACTGGAGTGCAGTGACAAGATCATGGCTCACTGCACACTCAAACTCCTGGACTCAGGCGATCTTCCCGCCTCAGCCTCCCAAGTATCTGGGACTACAGTTACATGTCACCACACCTGGATACTTTTTACATTTTTTTGTAGAGACAGTGTCTCACTATGTTGCCCAGCCTGGTCTTGAACTCCTGGGCTCAGGTGACCCTCCTGCCTCATGCTCCCAAAGTGTTAGGATTACAGGCATGAGCCACCACGCCTGGCCCATCGTAACTATTTTCCAGTTTGCCTTGAATCCATTTTGCTCCCAGCTTTCTGCACTGGTTGCCTTAAACCCCTCAAGAATTTCTCCCTTCGTTTCTCATATGAATGAAATGGGGCCCTTTATAGCAGGCACACAATTCTTCCCGTGGCATTGTTCTCCCATGTACCATGTCACATAAACCACAGCCAGTAGAGCACGTGGAAATTTCCCCTCTAAGTGAACAGATTGTTTCAAGAAACAGGATTCCAGAAATAGTCTGTCAAGGTGTCCAGGTTGGCTGTTTTGAAACCACAGCACCAGCCAAAAGAATCACTCTTTGCTCCCTGAATCCCAGTTTTCTTAATGAGTCTCAGCCCCGTTACCCAGGGCATCCTGAATTTCCTCATCCTTCCACATTTAAGTGTTCTGCATCTTGGAGCATTTAAAAATCTTCAGGTAGATTTTTCTAGCAAACTGAGAAATGGTTCATTTTACACATTTTAATACAACCTGGCACGGACCAGGGTGAGGACAGAAATCTCATTGCTGAGGGTCATTGTTTCTAACTTTCTACAGCACAAAACAAAGCACAGACAAATAGGTACATTATTATGATTACATTCATCTGCTCATTATCCAATTGTATCTAATAATATTAATCACAACATTGTCTTCTACGAAAGATTAAAACAAGTTTTTCAAAAGAATAAATCTTCTGCAATTTTCCCCTGATAGAGCAAGTCATGTAAATATCAACTATCATGTACTTATGGCAGCTTAGGGACTGCACCCCTGGAGCCAGAATGCAGCCACTCATGACAGAAATGAAGCATCTGATTTACAGCACACGGTGTCACCTCCAAACAAAGCCCCACACTTCCAGACAGGAAGGGTAGAATAATACTGAATCCGCTGGTAGCTGCAGGGGGACTTTTCGGGAGGCAAAATAACATTACTTGAGTTGGAATTTGGCCAGGACGCTGGGGCTAAATACCCCGGACTCTTATGGAAAGTGCCCTAGGGTTGTGAATGCCCTTGAGTCGTCGGGACCTCAGTTTTGTGTCTGCTATGAAAAGAAAAGCTGATTAGATCATTTAAGTAAATCTCTCAGTGGGCTTCTTTAGCTTTTGATTACCTAGATATGCTTTAATCACCTCAGATTGCCCTGGTTAAAATTAATGACAGATTAATGTAAGACTCTCCAAGATATCAAAGCACCAAAACATATACTACCTCAATAATATAGCACATATATATTTTTTCATTTGTTCCCCAGGAGATTAATTTAGAGCCCAAGCAATTCCTACTTGGACTAAATCATGCTGTTTTAAAGAGTACATAATATCCTAATTATCCAGTTGCCCTTAGCTTCATGAGTCTCCAAAGGACAGATAACCTAAGTGGGTGATTAGATTTAATACCACAACCCTGAAACCAAGACACACTAAAAAAAAAAAAAAAAAAAAAAAATTACTCTGAACATTAAATCTTCTATGTTATTTACTAAAATGCTTACCCATAACAAGACCTCAAACACAATTATTCATCTCCTTTTCCATACAGAAATCTAGGCTCTATTTGGATTTCTTCAGGGAATAAGGAAACTGAGAATCTTTATTTAGGTGGCAATGAAAATCATAAATATTTTAAATTGGCATACATGTCTAAGAAGGAAAACGTTTCTTTTATTGTACACACGAACAAATCAACTTTTAGAAATGATTTAGGCCAGATGGCAGTGGCTCATGCCTATAATCCCAGCACTTTGGGAAGCTGAGGTGGGAGGATCTCTTGAGGACAGAAGTTTAAAACCAGCCTGGACAATATAGCAACACTCTGTCTCTACCAAAAAAAAAAATAAATAAATAACCAAGTGTGGTGGCATGTGCCTGTAGCCCCAGCTACTTAGGAGGCTAAGTCAGGAGGATCGCTTGAGCCCAAAAGCTTGAGGCTAAAGTGAGTCATGATGGCACCACTGCACTGCAGCCTGGGTGACAATGAGACTCAATAATAATAATAATAATTTTTACAAATAAAAAGTGGGTATGGGGGAAGGTCCCTGAAAAATATTAGAAAATGAATTCTTCCTCCCTTCTCTTATTCATTACTATCCACAAACCTAAAAATAACTTTTTTTCTAAAATTTTAATTTATAAACACACTCCTCTGTCCTCCTTGAGTGAGTTGTTTTTCCCCTTTCAAAACCCTACAAAAGGACTTTTCAAATTTTTCTTTGGACCACAAAGGAACTTTGCTGAGTCTTGGTTTTCTTATCTGCAAAATAAGACATCTGGCAAAGATCTGTGGTTCTGAACCCAGGCTGTACATTACAATCACCTAGGACACTTTTTAAAACATTAAGCCCTTGACTCAGCCCTCAGAGACTCTAATTCAGTGGCTGTTCTTTTTCAGCATTCTCCAGGTGATTCTCATGACTGCAAGTGCCTGAACTGGGATCTCCAGGATTCATCTGGGATGGTTGGCTAGGGCTGCCATAAAAAATTACCATAAATTTGATGGCTTAACACAACAGAAATTTATTCTTTTGCAATTCCAAAGATCAGAGGTTCAAAATCAAAGTACAATAGTGTTGGATTTTTTGCTTTTGTCTTTTTTTTTTTGAGATGAAGTCTCACTTCGCTGCCCAGGCTGGAGTGCAGTGGTACAATCTTGGCTCACTGCAGTCTCTGCCTCCTGGGTTCAAGCAATTTTCCTGACTCAGCCTCATGAGTAGCTAGGATTACAGGCGCCTGCCAACCCAGCCGGCTAATTTTTGTATTTTTAGTAGAGATGGAGTTTCACCATGTTGGCCAGGCTGGTCTCGAACTCCTGACCTCCAGTGATCCACCCACCTCCACCTCCCAAAGTACCGGGATTACAGGTGTGAGCCATCGCACCTGGCCATTGGTTTTTTTCAGGAGGTTCTGAAAGAGAATCAGTTTTGTGCTCTCTGCGGCTCCCAGTGGCTGAGTCCTTCGCTCTCCTTGGCTTACAGACACATGGCTCCAATCCCTGGTCAGTGTTCTGATAGCCCTCCCTTCTGCATCCGTATACCTCTTTTCCTGTCTGTCTTTTATGTCATTGGATTTGAGATAAGCCAGCACATGCTTATCTCAAGTTCCATACCATATGTACATCTGCCAAGACTCTTACTCCAAAGAGGGTCACATTCTGAGGTTGTGGGTGGACATATCTGTTGGGGACCTCTATTCAGCCCACTGCATAGCGGGGTGTCACTTTTATCAGAAGCCACCAACAAAATCTTCTGAAACAAGTGGTAGGACAACTAAAAAGCACGGCGTATAGAGGCCATCCAGGCCGCAGGGCTGTCGGCTGCTGCACAGGGAAGACAAGGGACAGAGTGCAGAGCACAGGAAGGATAGACCCAGGGGGATCCGGGCCAATCCCCACTGGCGCTCTGGGCTCAGCTTACGGTCATCTCTATTTGAGTGACAGACTCAGTGAATCAAGAGAGACACCAGCCAGGTACAGTGGCTCATGCCTGTAATCCCAGCACTTTGGGAGGTTGAGGCAGGTGGAGTACTTGTGGTCAGGAGTTCAAGACCAGCCTGGCCTACGTGGTGAAACCCCATCTCTACTAAAAATACAAAAATTAGGCAGGTGTGGTGGCACACGCCTGTAATCCCAGCTATTCAGGAGGCAGAAGCAGGAGCAGGAGAATCACTTGAACCTGGGAGGCAGAGGTTGCAGTGAGATGAAATCGCAACACTACTCTCCAGCCTGGGTAACACCTAATGTATTTCTAGATAACCTGTTAATATACATGGCTGAAAGGAAAAGGGAGGAGGCGAGCGCTATAAAATGCCTCCTATCGCTATCACTTTGTTTTTATGCCAAGCCACATTATTCCCTTCTCTCTGAATTTTGTTTTAAATCCTCACCCTTTCAGGACCCCTCCTCACCCCTAGGCCTAAGTCCCACATCAGTCCATGTTCCTTAGCATGAACCTTCATCATTTTAACTGTGTCTGCTTGTGCCTCTCCATATGTTTACTCCACGCATCTTTAAGGCTCTTTAGATCTAGGCTTCAGGAGGCTGAAAGCTCGTCACATGCAGAAATCCTGCCATTGGCTTCTATGGGATTCCTAGAAACTAATATTGTCCACTTCACAGAGGATGCTGTCAAATGAGAGATGATTAGACTGTACATCTCTTCTAAAATGCCACTCCTCATTTAACTCATTTCTGATTTTTTTTTCTGAGACGGAGTCTCACTCTGTTACCAAGCTGGAGTACCGTGGCATGATCTCACCTCACTGCAGCCTTGAACTCCTGAGCTCAAGCCATCCTCCCTCATCAGCCTACCAAGTAGCTGGAACCACAGGCATGCACCACCGTGCCCAACTAATTTTTTGTGTATTTTTAGTAGAGGTGGGGGTTTCACCATGTTGCCCAGGCTGGTCTCGAATCTCTGAGCTCAAACAATCCACCCGCTTTGGTCTCCCAAGTGCTAGGATTATGGATGTGGGTCACAGCACCCAGCCCAGAATTATTTTTTTAA
Source organism: Plecturocebus donacophilus (assembly GCA_004027715.1). Taxonomy (NCBI): domain Eukaryota; kingdom Metazoa; phylum Chordata; class Mammalia; order Primates; family Pitheciidae; genus Plecturocebus; species Plecturocebus donacophilus. The sequence continues at coordinate 7,076 of PVKP010031581.1, read as the reverse complement.
AAAGAACAAGAACCAGAAAGAAGAAAGTAGATGAAAGAAGTATTTATCTTCTGAAACAAGAATGGCAAACCCATGGTGGAAACACGATGGTAATATCTTGTACTACAAATCCAGCAGCCAAAATTTACGTAAACACTAAGGGCAAATCCTCCCAAAAGACCAGCAGTTTCTTCGTTTCTTTAAAATGGCTGGAGACAGACTGGGAGGGTCCTTGCTCATAATGGGAGGAGCTGTAAATGAAGAGCTTGTTTTTTCTCTTCAGCACCCTGAAGCAAAATGACCTAAGAGGGACTCTGCCACTATTTGATAACCTGGCTATCTGCCAGTGACCTTGGTGATCTGTGATGCTACACCTGATGGCAACGATTCACATCACTAACCTGCCACAGTGAGGTGACGGGGGTTGCTTTATCCTTGCTGAGCCAAATCCTTCCAGGAGCATGATGCCGTAAACCAAAAGTAAGAGGTTGGCCACTGGTCTGCAGCGTGGACTGCCTGTCCAGAGGGAGGCCCGCATTTTCCTCAACAATTAGCTTCAGCAATTTCAGTCATATCACAGGATACTTGATTTTCTCAAGCTATGGCATCATCCATTTAAATCATAAGTCCACTTGAATGTAGCTACCCTCAGAAAATATTTGCAAATCACAAATCTGGTAAGGGATTGATAGCTAGAATATAAAGAACTACAACTCAACAACAAAATAGCAAACCACCCAATTTTAAGAAGAGAAGAGGACTTGAATGGATATTTTTTCAAAGAAGGTAGACAAATGACCAATAAACACATATAAAAGATGTTCTACGCCAAGAATCATTAGGGAAATGCAAATGAAAACCATGATGAGATATGACTGCACACCCATTACAATGGCCATGAAGAAGAACGAAGAGGAGGAGGAGGAGGAGATAACAGGATCTTGGTGAGGATGAGGAAAAATTGGAACTTTTATGCATTACCAGTGGTAATGTAAAATGGTATGAAAAGCTATATAGCCATTACTCAAAAAAGTAAACACAGCATTACCATACAACTCAGCAATACTACTTCTGGGCATATAACCAAAAAAACTAAAGTGGAACTCAAGCAAGTATTTATCCATCCATGATCATAGCAGCATTGCCCACAATCGATAAAAGGCAAAAGCAACCCAAGTATCGATCAATGAATGAATCAAAAAACAGAATGTGATGTACATGTATGATTGAATACTATTCATCCTTGAAAAGGAAACAAATTCTGATGCATACTACAACATGGATGAAACTTGAGGACATTATAATGGAAATCAGCCAGTCACAAAAAGGCAAGTACCATATGAGCCCATTTATATGAGGTCCCTAGAATGGTCAAATTCATGAAGACAGAAAATGGGCTGAAGACTTGAATGGACATTTCTCCAAAGAAGATAGACAGATGGCCAGAGACAGAAAGTAGAATGACAGAGGGGGAAATGAGGAGGTAGTGTTTGATGGATGTGGAGTTTCAGTTGAGGAAGATGAAAAAGTTCTAGAAATAGATAGTTGCACAAAAGTGTGGATATACATACTGCCACTGAACTGTCCACTTAAAAATAGTTAAAATGGTAACTTTATGTTATGTATATCTTACCACAATTTAAAAATATATTAAACTAGCCACACAAGTCCAGAAATTATCTACAATATAATATTATATTCAAAATTAAGGTAAGTTGTTGGGGTCTATCTTGCTTTTTATTCTGACCAATACTCAAGAATCATGCTTAATCCACTTCTCTTCAAAAAAAAAAAAAAATCAAAGGGATGGGGGAAGAGCAGCTTTGTCTCTCACTCATCTCCTTTATATTTGCTATGGAGTAAGGCACATCTTAAATTGCTTTTGCTACTAGTCATTTTTATAGTTAGAATTCAGCCAATGCTCTGTTGGTGTCTGCTCATTGTTTTCCTTCTTCATTTTCTGCCCTCCCTTTCATCTCATTCATAAATCCCCTAGCACTTGTCCCTAACTCCCACACGCCTAGGAAGTGGGAGGAAATCTCTCTAGTCTGGGGTTAACATTGGGAGGCACAACAGAATTGAAAGAACTTTCAGCAGCCCAAGCTACGGGCTCCCACACCATTCGTGACCACAGGAAAGTACTTTAGCTCTTAGAAAAGCAACGCTACAACAGCCACAATATCAAGTCCAACAGATACTGCACAGCCGGCTGTCACAGGGACACTGAGACACATTCTAAAGCATGGAGTGACTCTCAATACCAGACTATTCTGAACCCCAGATTGAGTGGAAGGTGGACAGGAGGAGAAGATTGGGAGATGGAAATGCATTCTATGGGGGATCAAAAGTGAACGTAATGGGGAAAGCAGCAGTCAAAGCTGGAAGCTTATCTCAGATTAGTCCGAAAGTGAACACAGCAGCATGAGTACAAAATAGATTCTTCTTAATGACAGACAAATGGACAAGAATGAAATGGATTTTTCTGTATCCTAAAAATCTTGATATTTGGTGTTATTTACAAAGTGTTTAACAGCCAGTAGAATGCATACTTTTTTAAAGTAATAAACCTTTCAAATTATTACAATGAACACTTTTATAAACAGAAAAATAAATACTCTAAATAAAAAAATGAAAAGGTTACAGACTGTAATAATATAAATGGTTTCCTCTCCTAAATAAAGTTGTGTGTGTTGTCTATATTATTTGCCATCGTGTATAGTATTTGTCATCCCGAGTTTCATCCCTGGTTAATACATCTTGAAAACCTTCTTGAATCCCAATGCACACAGCCCCCATCCCTCAGCTTTTATAAATGACTTGTATACATGTATGCGCAAAGATATCTCTACTCCTATGACATGCTCATTTGAGTGGGACTTCAAAGGTTTTGATTATTTAAGAAAGAAAAATCATGTATCCAAGCTCTGCAACATGCTAGAAGAAGATTCGTTTCCAAGATCGTTCTCTCTATATCCATCCAAGGGAAACATACTTGATCTTATTTTTAGAAAGAAAGAGACAGAGACGTTTGGGCTTGCTTATCAGCCAGCTGCCACTTGGTGGCACTGTTGATTCCAGTTTGCTCCCAGATCCAGGGGATGGGTGTATCCAATGATCCGACCTTAATAAGCACGTGCGGCTCCTGCCCCATGAGGAACTTCATTAAGCCCTGACAGCCTTTATAGAAACATCAGGATGTCTGTATTTCTATCACCTCCATATCTAAATGGTAAATGCCCTTCTCTGGAAACTTTCCCTAGCTTTTTCTCCAAAGCAGATATCCAGCCTTTCCTTCCAGGTATCTGTCTCAGCCTCTGTCTCTGAAACCTTCTCTATTAACTGTAGCCAGAGCCTCCCATGCAACCTGGCAAATCTGGGAAAGTGTCCTGGGTGCATCCCGGTGGACGGGACAGCAGGGCAAGGCCAGAAAAAGAAAATCAGGAGGTGAAAAGGAAGTAGTACCACCATCTTGAGGTTTTTAAAAATACAATATAAAATGCAGAGCACAAATCTTTGGTAGCTCTCACTGCTGCAATTTATTTGGCAGGTGTTTCATCTAAACCTCCCAGCACAGCTGTGTGAGGACCCTATTTTGGAAGTGAGAAAACAGCCTGATAGGGCTTAAGTGACTTGCTCAAGAGGGGCACGCAGAATGTGTGGGTCCAGGGCTGGAGCTTCATCCTCTTCTCCAAGTTTCCAACACCTCACAGCCTTGACACAACGGAGGGCTTTATAAAAATAGGGCTCCCAGTATAAATACATAGGGAGGCCCAACAACCTCTAACCCAAACAGAAGGACAAAAGTAGGCAGCTTCCATCTCAATAAGATCTATGGCTCTCATCTTCACCTATCCGTCCCATAAACACACAGAATGAAGTGCACATCCCTTCATTTGTTTTTCCTCCTTTGAGATGGCCAAGGCTGTTAATTTTCAAAAGATTTCGGTTATAGAAACATTGGAGGAAGCACATGCACAGACCTATAAGATCGTTATAGGTTCTTTGTACTCCACCCCACCACCCAAGGTAGCTCCGCCTCTGTCCTACATTGAACTCTCCTTTTTCATATAATAAAGGAAAATTACTAGCAGCCTTGAACAATGACCAATATGGAATCCTCAGAGAAAGGCTGAGTATGGATACTGTATATCAATAAGTATTACACTATTCCTTTGAACAGCATGTATTATGATCCTTTCCTGGTAAGAAGAGCATTCTATGATGTCTCAGCTAACTCAGAACATAAACCATCACAGGTGAACTGTAAAGGATAAAGAGATGGTTCTGGTGGCTGTGATCTTATGATAAGCACTTAGTTTATAATGCATATGAAGCATGGCTGGCCATAAAGTAATGAAACTGATCTCTTAACACCATGACTCATAGATACAACAAAAGAATGTCATCACTTTCTAAATAGACACTTTGGGATATTATATCCATACTCTGATATTGAGAATGTTCAAAACTCTGTGAAAATTCCTCCTTTGATATTGCATTCCATGCCTGAGACATATATTTTTGACTCTTCTGAATTGTGGTAAATATTCATACTCTGAGGGCGAATTTCATTTTTGGGAACAGCTGAGTCATTTGGGACTAACTCTGGCATATAAGCTGGAGAAAATTGAATCAAAGACAAGATTCATTCACTGAATAATTCAACAACTATTGTGTTGGACGCTATACAACATGTAGCCTCAGCTCTTAGGGTCTCACAGACTAGAGGGGAAGATGAGCTTATACATAAATTATTGTAATAAAAATAATTTTCCCACAAAGATTTATGCAGCTCTGGTTGCTTTTAACTAGGAATACAATGGAAGAGTAGCAAGCCTGGGTTTCTGAATTGGGCTTGGAAAGTTGTTCTAAAAAGAGTTCTAGACGGAGGTGTCCAACCTGTCTGAGTAAATGCAACTTTAATGGAATGAATATGTACCCTCCCAATATGGCTAATTCTAGCTTATTCAGATATTAATATTCCGGTATGTGTCATTTTTTAAATGTGATCTGGTTTTGTTTTTTGTGTTTTGAAATGTAGTGTCACTCTGCCGCCCAGGCTGGAGTGCAATGGTGCAATCTTGGCTCACGGCAACCTCTGCCTCCCGAGTTCAAGCCATTCTTCTGCCTCAGCCTCCCAAGTAGCTGGGACTACAGGCACGCGCCATCACGCCTGGCTAATTTTTGTATTTTTAGTACAGACGGGATTTTGCCATGTTGGCCAGGCTGGTCTCGAACTGCTGATCTCAGGTTATCTGCCCACCTCGACCTCTCAAAGTGCTGAGATCACAGGAGTGACCCACTGTGCTTGGCCAATCTGGTATTATTTAACAGTCACATTCCAACTCCAACAAACTGCAATCATGACTTGATAATCAAATGATGCGAAATTTTCCACTGTGTTTCCTAAGCTGGCCTAAAACCAATGGGGCTACTATTCAAGTTGTGTGGAGCTCCAGCAGCTGGCACAGGAGGACAAAGCCTTTCATGGGAAGGTGGGGGAAACAGGCAGTCAGCCACAGGTGTGTGAGGCTTGTCATGCACAGGAGGGTTAATCAAATAAGTAAATACATAGAAGAAACCAGGAGCCAGTTTTCTCACCATCAGAGAAGGGGGCCACAAATATGGAAAGGGGAAAACTGGAACTGGAGATATTGGTGTGAACTCATTTTTAATATATACCTATAATAAAGAAATTGATATTTAACATACATATATAAACACATATATTTTCTAGCTGTGCCCACTGAGAGGGTCCAGGAGCAAAGACACTCCAGTAGCAACAAGCATACTTAATGCCCTGGATGCTTGGTTTCTAAATACTGTTCTTCACTAAAAGGAATCAACCATCCTCGGAGAAGTGGTTGATTCCAGGGAAGGGGCAGGAAAAACATAAGATAAGTCTGGAAGGTCTTTACTGTGTCGAAAAGTAAGGATGTACCCAAAGAATGATGGAATTGTGTCATAAGGACCTAGAAACTTGCTCATAAGGGCTCCCACAGGCCAGGTGTGGAAGAATTTGGGGACAGAAATAAATCAGGATATTGATGGATTCTAACCCATTGAACGAAATATGAAATAGAAGTCTATGCCAATAAAAATAAATAAATAAGCAAATTAAAAGTTTGATGAGCTCCAGGACACATCATGTCAATTACCTTAACCAAATGATGCCACTTCACATCACCTGGTTTAGCACTCATCAAAATACGTGCCACCTGATAGGATGCCAAGAAAAGAACATAGCACTCCTTCCATGAAATTCCTGCCAGCAATGCCTAACCTGCATATAATCATGAGGAAACATCACACAAACCCAAACTGAGAAACTTAACTGGCCTTCAAAAGAGCTGTGAAAGTCACTAAGCAAGTAAGGAACTCTTGCAGGTTAATGGAAACTGAAGAAACATGAGGACTAAATAATGTATCATCCTGGATTAGATCCTTTTGCAATAAAAAATATAATTTGGGCAAGTGGCAAAACATTAATGGGTCCGAGGATTAGGTAACAGTGATAAATCAATATTAGTGTTCTGATTTGGATGGTTAGATTGTGCTTATGTGAGAGAATGCCTTGTTTGTGAGAAATACACACTAAAATATTTGGCAGTGAGGAAGCATTGTTCTAGCAAATTGCTTTCAAGTGATTTCAGGAATAAAAATGTTCTTTGTAGTGTACTTAAAATTTTTTGTAAGTTTGAAATGTTTCCCACCGCCCCCCCCTCCCCCCCCCCCCTGCAAAATGTAAGACTTTGTAGAAAGAGTGGAATAAATGGTCCAACTCAGCAACGGGCTATTTCCTCACCCAACTCCGCTGCCAGTTTGATCCTGTATCAGTGAACTATCACAAGGCTGGAAAAAGTACTGTCCCTATCACAAAGAACTGGAAAATACATTTATTTAAGAAGGGAAAATTATGAGATATCCAGGAGGAATGTACCTTTTTTTTTTTTTTTTCTTGTTTTGAGACAGAGTTTTGTTCTGTCACCAAGACTAGAATGCAATGGCACGATCTTGGCTCACTGCAACCTCCACCTCCCAGATTCAAGCAATTCTCCTGCCTCGCCCTCTCAAGTAGCTGGGATTACAGGCCCCCA
>PVKP010031580.1:0-26824 GCA_004027715.1 Plecturocebus donacophilus | reverse complement strand
TTACATGGTGGTGAAAGGATCAATGCAACAAGAAGAGCTAACGATCCTAAATATATACGCACCCATTACAGGAGCACCCAGATACATAGGGCAAGTTCTTAATGACTTACAAAGAGACTTAGACCCCCACACAATAATAGTGGGAGACTTTAACATTACACTGTCAATATTAGACAGATCAACGAGATAGAAAATTAACAAGGATATCCAGGACTTGAACTCAGACCTGGAACAACTAGACTTAACAAATATTTACAGAACTCTCCTCCCCAAATCCACAAAACATACATTTTTCTCAATATCACATTATACCTATTTTTAAAGTGACCACATAATTGTAAGTAAATCACTCTTAGCAATTGCATAGCATTTCACAGATTTAAATAAAATATTGGCTGGCTGCTTATTTGTTATTTTCACCCCTATTCCTTCCTGTCTCCATTGTTAAGCACAACTATTGGCATAAAAGAGGTTTTTAATACCCATTTTTAGACTGCATTCTAGCCTGGGCAATAAAACAAGGATCCCATTCTCTCTCCTTCTTTCTCTTCCTCTTTCTTTCTCTCTTTCATTCTTTTTTCTTTCTTTCTTTTGCTGTTTCTTTCTTTCTTTCTCCTTTTCTCTCTTTTTCTAAAAAAAAACAAAGAAAAAAAAAACTATTTCATATGCTTTTGCTATCAGCCTAATTCCAAGCCTAATATTTATCTATTCAGGCCAAGAAATAACTATTTCGAACTGACACTGGATGACTATTCAAATCTTAAAACTGACACTTGGGCAGAGGTCCACACTTCTAGAGGCAGAGTTACTGCACATTTGTGATGCTTGCAGAAGCCAAAGCACCTTCCTCATGGTTGCCTGGGCCAGCCAGGCATCTCCAGCAGGTACCTCAGATGAGAAGTGCACCTGGCCAGCACCAGCAGCCTCACCATCTGCAGTTGGCTCACCTGCTGCTGTGCCCCATAGCCATGTCTGATGACCCAAATGACAACTGCTGCAGCTGGCATAGCTGTCAGGTACACACTGGGTCAGACCATCACTGGGAGCTTCAGAAAAGTAAGTAATGCTGGGCCCTAATGTCTCTAAGTAGGGCCCTCAGAAACCCAGCTGGCACGGTAGCAGCAGCAGCAGCAGTTTGATCCTTGCTTCTATGAGATAAACAGTTTTTGGAGTGTGCCCAGAACCAGGGTGACATAAAGCTCTGTGAGGGTTTCAGTAAGGTGCTGAAACAGTGCAGACTAGCAGAAGAATTAGCCTAGTCAAAAAGTTCATATTGAAGAAATGAAAAAATGGCTCACCTGACCAAGTTCATTTAGCATAAAAATATAGTTGATAATAAAAGCATAAAGTATAAAAACATCAGTTAAACTTCTCTTTCATTAATAGCTTCCTTGCTTCAGAATTGCAATGAAAAACAGTGTTTTTACCATATACAAGTTCATTGAGATGGTTTAGAATTTCGGGCTGGGCAAATGTTTGTGTGCCCTCCTTAAGCCTGCCATTGTGGCATTACCATTTGTGAGATAGTTGGAATAAAGTGATTTTCTTTTTTTAAAAAATTCTGTAGAGAGGAGGTTTTATGCCCAGGCTGGTCTCCAACTCCTAGACTCAAGTGATCCTCCTGTCTCAGCCTCCCAAAGTGCTCACTTACAGGTGTGAGTCACCACACCTGGTTGTTATTCTATAAAAAAACAAAAACACGTACACACAAATTCGACACTCAGTCACAAGTTACATTACTTCTCAATAATATCTGTACTAGTAATACTCTTCATCCCGTAGTCAATCATAGAATTTTCAATGTGGGCAGGGCACAGTGGCTCATGCCTGTAATCCTAGCACTTTGAGAAGCCAAGGCGAGCGGATCACCTGAGGTCAGGAGTTCAAAACCAGTCTGGCCAACATGGTGAAACCCCATCTCTAGTAAAAATACAAAAATTAGCCAGGCATGGTGGCACATGCCTGTAGTCCCAGCTACTTGGGAGGCCGAGGCAAGAGAATCTCTCGAACCTGGTAGGTAGAGCTTGCAGTGAGCAGAGATTGTGTCGCTGCACTCCAGCCTGTGCAACAGAGGAAGACTTTGTCTCAAAAAAAATTTTTTTTCAATGTGATATATATATTGAGACCCAAATATTGACTCTTTAAATATCTACTTGTATTTTTCATCACTATACTAATTTTAATTACTGCCAACAACCTCTTCCATCAGCAGATGAGAAGGAGTAGGAATTATAGCATTTTTACTTAGCAGATGATGATGCAGCCAAACATATGCAAATACAGCAGCCCTCCAGGCGGTCTTACATAACAGTATTGGATATTTTGGATTCATATTATCAATGGCAAGATTTCTACTATACTTAAACATATGAGAATTTTAACAAATTTTCATGCTCAACCCCAACCCTGATGTTCCCATTGGGACATTCTCCCATGACTCCCTATTGAGAAAATAAACTATTTTACTTTGTCTAGGTAAATCTTACCACTCTGTGATTCCATCATGGTAACCTGATCCCTTCCTTCCCACTAACTAGGGCACAATGAAGGCACATGGGCTCTGTCTTGACTCATATTCACAGCCTGCGTTCAGTGTGGGACATGTTCTCACTAACCTATGTCTAGATAACTACTAGAGTCTTTCACTGGTCTCTTAGCATTGAGTCATTCTCCACTGCAGTTTTATATACCACTTGCTGATTATTATATTTGTACTCCTTCTTCATAACTACCAAAGTATAATTTTACATTTATTGTAATTACATGATTAAAATCTTCCTCTACCACTAACGTGTAAATTACATTAGAACAGGGACAATGTGTTTTGACATGCCTAGCTCAGTACCTTAAGTATTAAACACTGGAGAAATATCTATTGAGTAAATGAATAACATTTGAAAATATAGGGGGTGTGCCTTACTCAAGCTTAAGAAGTTTCCCAGTACCTCTCAGACCAAACCCCAAAAATTCTTCTTGATAATGGTCCTCTGTTGCCACACCCACGTTCCCTTCACCCTTAAGGGGTACCGCAGCTCCAGGAAGGTGCCTCTCTATCCAGTCCTCAGAACAAACTGGTAATTTCCACTCCTCTGCACTTGTTCATGTTCTATTCCAAACCACGGTTCTGTTCCTCCAAATCCTTAAGATGGTAACAGGTCATGATAGCTGTATTACATTCAAGGGATTTAGGTTTCAGAAAAATCCTAGAAGGTCCTTTTAAAAAAGAGCCTTAGGCTGGACACAGTGGCTCACTGTAATCCTAGCACTTTGCGAGGCCAAGGCAGGAGGATCACTTGAGGTCAGGAGTTCAAAACTAGTTTGGCCAACATGGTGAAATCCTCTCTCTACTAAAAATACAAACAAAGTAGCCGAGTGTGGTGGCGCGTGCCTGTAGTCCCAGCTACTTGGGAGGCTGAGGCAGGAGAATTGCTTGAACCCAGGAGGCAGAGATTGCAATGAGCCAAGATCGTGCCAGTGTACTCCTCCAGCCTGGGTGACACAGTGAGACTCCGTCTCAAAAAAAAAAAAAGAGAAAAGAACCTTCACCTCTAGAGGGGCCAGGATCCATTTAGTGACTTCTAAATATGGTCACATAAATGTAGCAGTTACACTAATTCCAGGAATTAAAATTTGAGAATTTAAATCCATTTTACCTTGTTAAGAATAAAACGTACCAGGTGGTTTCTTAATAAAGTAAAATTAATTTTAATTCATTTTGTTGGTCTGCATAAAGCAAAAAAGACTATGAATGAAAATGTGATTACTTCCTGCAGCAATTAATTCATCTGTGAGACTTTTTTTTGCTGTTTGCTTTGTTCTAAACACTTAAGCTTTAGCTCCTGATGGGCTTCCAACAGTATATTATAATTTCAAATGTGTTCCATGATTAAGTACATTGGGGAAAGTGATGTACGATATTACAGGACACACAAAGAGACTGGTTTGTTTTGCTTTTGTTTTTTTGAGACAGGGTCTTGCTCTGTCCCCCGGGATAGAGTGCAGTGGCGCAATCAGAGCTCATGGCAACCTCTGCCTCGCAGGCTCAAGTGATCCTCCCACCTCAGCCTCCCAAATAGCTGTGATGACAGACGCATGCTGCAACATATGGCTAATGTTTAAATTTTTTGTAGAGATGGGGGTCTTCCTTATTGCCCAGGCTGGTCTTGAGCTCCTGGGCTCAAGTGATCCTCACAACTCAGCCTCCCCAAAATGCTGACATTACAGGTGTGAGTCATGGCTCCTCTCCTAGAAGAGTGTTTTTTTTTTTTTTTTAAGGAAAACAAAAACAGTTGAATATCAGATCCTGTAAATGTCAAGAATGAAAAAAAAAAAGCAGCCAATGTTAGTGACACTGTATTTAACAGCACTTGTAGAGGAGCTTTAAAGCAACTAAAAACAAAAATATATTCCCAAAGATAGAAATGTTATCAATATTATCTCTCTTTTCTAGATGGGAGAAAAATAACTTACTAAAAGTGGCTATATAATCAAGTTCTGATTTGCATTTCCCTGGTTTTTCCCCAAAATAAGTTTAGAATATTAAATTTCCCTTCCTAAGAACTGTGGTGCTATGGCAAGGGTATCATTAAGTTCAAATATTTAGTAAATTAAAGCTGTACAGGCATTAAAAACATATAAATCATGTATAAGCACATTCAAGAATTTAAATTATCTGTAGTATGGAAGAGTAAAGAATTTGAAGTTGAAAGATCTAGGTTTTGATTGTGGCCACAATACTAATTACTAACTAAGATTTTCAACAAGTTACTTAACTGAGTTGCTGAGAAGAGCAAATGAGTTTACATATGCAAATCTTAAAAATATAATGCGATGCCTGCTGTGCATTCATGTTATTAATTTACCAATGTTGTAAGAACTGGATTGTAATGGGGAAACAGTAAAGGCATTAATAATAGGAGCTCTCACTTACTGGGCATTTACTAAGGGCTTTTCACGCCTCTTCATTAATTCTTCACACCTGCCCAATGTGGTAAGTATTGTATTTGGTGGAACCATGGGGACTTTCCATTTCTGTGGGTTAAAAATGGTCAATTATGGGCAGTTTCATGTGGTTCAAAGTATCCTCTTCATAGTTAAGAGAAACTGAAATACAGAGAGACTTGGCTGAGACAAAAGAGCTAGTGCCTGGTTAAAGTGAGGCTGGTAAGCCAATACCGATTGATGCTGGCACCAACATTCTTGACCAATATGTTATATAAATTCCCAGCAAAGAGGTAAGTCTAATAGTTTAGGAGATATAAACTCTAAGCTTTTTTTTTTTAATTGCACTTTAGGTTCTGAGGTATATGTGCAGATCATGCAGGATTGTTGCATAGGTACATACATGGCAGTGTGGTTTGCTGCCTCCATCCCCCTGTCACCTATATCTGGCATTTCTCCCCATGTTATCCCTCCCCAACTCCCTACCCACCACTGCCCCTCCCCTAGTCCCCCCGACAGACCCCGGTGTGTGATGCTCCCCTCCCTGTGTCCATGTGTTCTCATTGTTCAACACCCGCCTATGAGTGAGAACACGTGGTATTTGATTTTCTGTTCTTGTGTCAGTTTGCTGAGAATGATGGTTTCCAGATTCATCCATGTCCCTACAAAGGACATGAACTCATTATTTTTTATGACTGCATGGTATTCCATGGTGTATATGTGCCACATTTTCCTTGTCCAGTCTTGTCATTGATGTCCCCTCGTCATCGATGGGCATTTGGGTTGGTTCCAGGTCTTTGCTATTATAAGCAGTGCCGAAATGAACATACATGTGCATGTGTTTTTATAATAGAACGATTTATAATCCTTTGGGTATATACCCAGTAATAGGATTGCTGGGTCAAATGGAATTTCTATTTCTAGGTCCTTGAGGAATCGCCACACTGTCTTCCACAATGGTTGAACTAATTTACACTCTCACCAACAGTGGAAAAGTGTTCCTATTTCTCCACATCCTCTCCAGCATCTGTTGTCTCCAGATTTTTTAATGATCGCCATTCTAACTGGAGAGAGATGGTATTTCAATGTGGTTTTGATTTGCATTTCTCTAATGACCAGTGATGATGAAGATTTTTTCTTATGTTTGTTGGCCTCATATATGTCTTCTTTTGAAAAGTGTCTGTTCATATCCTTCTCCCACTTTTGGATGGGTTTGTTTGTTTTTTTTTCTTGTAAATCTGTTTTAGTTCTTTACAGATTCTGGATATTAGCCCTTTGGCAGATGGGTAGATTGCAAAAATTTTTTCCCATTCTGTTGGTTGCCGGTTCACTCTAATGATAACATTAGGCTCAATTTCTAACTTCCTAGAAGGATCTTTTTTTCCATTCCTCCCCTAATTCTTACCATTTTACCAACTGGTTCATCTCTCTTTTCAATGGCTATTGTCCCCGCTTATAATGAGAATTTCCTTTTGCCTTTAATAAATCTGATTCGCCTCAACGAAAGTGAAAGATTGTTGAGGAAAGTTCAACAAATGTTCAATTTGATGTTTACACAGAGTCCACCACCACACGTGAAATCTAATAGGGGTAAATAATCTCGACCACCTCTAAAGGGTGAGTGATAAAAGCTTTCTGTGATCTCACGGGCTCAAGTGCCCTGTTTAATCTGAATTTATCTGGAGAATAACTGCCGTATGATATTATAAAATTACTTGTTTCCTGTGCTTAGGTCTTGTCTCTGGGTAGAGTTTATGCATCTCAAGGACAAAGACAGTCTTGTTCATTGACTTCACACACTGCCAGCAAATAGTTTGAATCAATAGACCTTTAATTAATGGACATGAAGAAAAATTACTAGTTTGGGAGAAGGTCCTTGAACGTAGCAAAGCGAAAAGAAGGGGATGCTTGAGCTAATGCCGGGGATGAAAAGAAGGGGATGCTTGAGCTAACACCTGCTTCTGCTAATGAAAACCGGGTAGTATTTCCAAGCTTCGGTGGCCTCTCAGGCGGCCCTTTAAAGAGATGGAAACCCGCAGCCTGGGAGCGGTGGGCGGAGCCACGAAACGAGCGCCTGGAGCCCGCACCGGGCATAGGCGGCGTCTGCGGCGCGCCGTCCTCTGACCGCCAGGGGGAGCCCTGGTGCGCGCTGCGCGCCGGGCCAGGCTGCCCTGCTCTCTGCCCGCGCTCCCGCAGCGCACTGCCCTTCGCCACGCCCGCCTCAGGCTGAGGGCCAGTCACTCGCGGGCCGGCGTCCCGCAGCCGGGCGTCCCGCAGCCCATTCGCGCCCCGCCCCTGCCCCGCCGCGGGACAAGTAACGGTTACGAAGCACTTTCTCTGCCGCGATTTCTGCTTAGTCATTGTCTTCCAGGAAACAGCTCCCTCAATTTAGAGTCAGCGCTCCCTCAGCGGCGGCAGTATCCGGAGCCACAGCCGCAGCCACCGGTGCCTTCCTCTCCAGCCGCCGCCGTTTGGCCTCCCTCGGGCCCGAGCGCAGGCCAGGCTCCAGCCGCGCAGCACCGGCAGCCTCGCGCTCCCTCTCGGGCCTCTCTCGGGCCTTGGGCACTGCGTCCTGTGGAGCGGCCGCCGGCCCGCCCGCCCGCAGCCCCGTCGCCGCTCGCCCTTAGCGGCCGCTGGCATGGGCACCGACAGCCGCGCGGCTAAGGCGCTCCTGGCGCGGGCCCGCACCCTGCACCTGCAGACAGGGAACCTGCTGAACTGGGACCGCCTGCGGAAGAAGTGCCCGTCCACGCACAGCGAGGAGGTGAGCGCTGCGAGCGTCGCGGCGGGGCTCCCCGGGCAGGCCTCGGGCCAGGCCGGGCGGTTCCGGGAAAGAAGCTCCCGCGGGCGGGGGAGGGTAGCAGGGCCTTGCGCGCACCTGGGCTCTGCCCGCGGGAAGATGCCGGCGCCAGTGTGGGCGCGATCTAGGGTCCAAACCCGCTGCTGGGGGCAACGCGTCTTAAAAACTTAGCGGATGCAGCTGCGCACTGAGTGACGCCTCTGTGGGTGCTTAAGGCTAGTAGCAGAACTCTCAAACATCCTGGGTCCCTCTTTCTGGCCCGGAGGTCAACAGAGGGCCAGGACGTCGCTCCGTCCCTCTCCACATCTCTTGCTTCCTTCCCCGACCCTGTCCAGGTAAAGGAGTATGTCGGAGATTAACCTTTGGTGCATTCATATGAAGTAGTATTCATAGTATACTTAACTTATAGAATGTTGACATTAGACTCTATGTTGCAGTGAGGCAAATGAGTAGGCACTCAAATTTGTCTTTGAAATATCCTAAATACCCTGACTTTCGTTATTACACTTTTTTTTTTTTTGCGGGGGGTGGGGGGGACGGAGTCTTGCACTGTCACCCAGGCTGGCTGGAGTGGAATGGTGGGATCTCGGCTCACTGCAACCTCCACCTCCCGGGTTCAAGCGATTCTCCTGTCTCAGCCTTCCGAGTAGCTGGGATTACAGGCATGTGCCACCACGCCTGGCTAATTTTTTGTATTTTTAGTAGAGACGGGGTTTCACTCTGTTGGCCAGCTGGTCTCGAACTCTAGATCTCATGATCCGCCTGCCTCAGCCTCCCAAAGTGCTGGGATTACAGGCGTGAGCCACCACACCTGGCCTGTCATTACACATTTTATGCACTTATCTGTGCATCTATGTATGCTTTATCATTACACATTCTATGCATGTAACAGACTCATACATTCTATGCATGTAACAAAATGTCACATGTGCCCCATAAATATGTACAAATATCATATATCAATTAAAAAATAAGAGTTTCATAAAAACTGGAAAATAAAAAGACTAGTCACTAGTTGGAGGTGACAGTAATTAATCTGGAATTACAAACTCGTTATTCCTATTTGTTGTTGGCCATTTCTGAGCAGATAGTCACCACTGACTGCATATTGTGCATATTGGTGGTATGGTACAATTTTAGTATTTAAAAAACAACAAAACCTTTAGATTTAGTAGCTATATGTCTTTCAGAAAGTTACTTAGCCTCTCTGAGTCTGTTTACATGGCTTTAAAGTTGGGTAAAAACACCTTTCTCATCAGGTTGTTGTGAGAATTAAGAGAGAATACATGAAAATGCTCACCATACAGGCATTGATCTCCCTGTTATCTGGTTCCATCAGAAAGATAAAACAAATCTTAATTAAAAGAAAAAACCTTCCTAAACTATGTCATATTATGGTATCAGCTGTGTTCATAGGCGGTTTCTGCTCTCTTATATGGGATGTTGGTAACAGACCATGCAGCAGCACACGGCATCCCTCTGAGTAAGTGCTGGACCTGTGCCCAGGCCTGGTGTTGGGGTCAGTGCCCATCAAGAGATGAGAACTCTGGCTTGTAACTTTAGTAGGAATCTGAGTCTGTACTATATTCTGTGTTCACGTTCCAGCTCAGTGTGTATGTTTTGTTTTATTTAAACCACCTACTTTGGCTGTTTCCCCAAAGATAAATATTTCTGTATTTGGTACATAGACCCTTCATTTCTTCCTGTACTGTTGGTGATATTGGGTGAAATTTTATCTATCTCACAATAGCATACTCTAGTGACTCAAGAGTTTCTGACTGCAAACACAGTAAGAAGTACATTTTACCTTGCAATCCAGTCAATAGTTGTGTATCAGTATAACTGAAACAGGTTTCACAAAAAGCTATTAACTGTTATTTTATACTGTGTATTCTGATTTTTTCTGTCTTTAATTTTTAAAATGTTGATTTCTTGATGCACAAAGTCACACACCACAGTTTGCAAAACATTGTTCAATTGACTAATTCTGGTTTGCAGTGTTTTATTTAGGGTGCTTCATAAGAGTAGGGCAAAACTAAAGAAACTAGAAAACATTTGAGGAAAACCTGAAGGAATTATATTATAGGGAAACTATAAAAAGGGGGCACATTCTGTTTCTATGTAAAAAGAACTTTGTAATATCCAGAGCTCCAAATTGGAATGTACTACTTGGAACAGTTCAACCTCACTAAAGGGATTAAAGAAATTGAATAAATCACTTATTTTTGAGAAAATGTCTATATTGGGTTGAGAGTTCAGTTAAATTTCTTACAAGGTCTCTTCTAGTTCTAATTTAAAACAAAAAATGTTATGACCTCTGACCAGATTTTTTGTTTCACTGGAATTTTATGAAATCAAATAGTTTTTTAAGTAGATCATTATAGGACTGTTTTGCCCAGTTCTTTGTTGTAAGGGTGTTTGACCAGTTGAATCGCGGTATTTAAAAAATTCTTACACAATTCCAGATCTAATGACAGGCTAAGTTGTGGTGATGCTTATCCTCAGTGATATTGTGTGTGTATGATAAGAATGAAAAGAGCAGAAGACAAACATAAACATTAATGACAAACATTAACCCAAGTACAAGGTTAATGTTTAGTCAATATAGAGAACATGTAATTTACAAGATTAAAAATCATTAGGTTTGTGATAAAGTCAATGAATTTTTTACGTAATTATAATGTTAGACTGTTTTGTGATTTGTCCTGACATTTTGCGGAATCCAAGTTTAATTAAAGAAATGGTTTCAAGAAGGGGGTGAATACTCTGAAAATATTCTTCCTTCCTGAATTGAGGAATTCATTGGGACAGCCTCAAGTGTACAAATGAGCCATCCTTCCAGAGGGAAATTTCTTAGAATTCTCCCACGATTTGAGCCAAAGCATTTCCGATAGAATTTTTAACCTCTAGTTGGTTCTGCTCCTTCAATTTTTACTAATTTTTAAGAGAATATTATGATTTGTAATTCTGTCTGGAATGGTTATCAACTCATTTTTATCCACTGACTTAAATTTGGTTATAAATATGCTTTACATAAAGATGTAGACCTTGTAACTTGAATTCAAGTGTATTGTTGTGAATAGCACATAAATTATTGTTATGTATCGTATATCTTAATATAGGTAGTTCTGGGCCCTTAAATTGATAAACTTGTACTAAGATATAAGTAGTAAAGTGTTTATATCAATTTTTATCATAAGCAATCATAGTTCAGATAGTTCAGAAGTTTGGTCTCTGCTGTTTGTATTAGGAAAGTGCTTTTGCAATTCAGGGGCTTGCTTCTAGTTACTCATTTGTTTTTGCATTGATTGCCCACAGAAGAATGCAAAACACTGTGTCCTTGGTTATCTAATAAGGCAATGATTTCAAATAACCAGCATTGGCCCATTGGTGGTCATAAATCAGTTCAGTGAGTCATGGACAGTATATTTTTTCTAATTAATATATTAGAAGCCATTAGAGTACCTGGCATGTTATGAGCCTAAATGTCGTTTTGTGGATGTTTTGTTTCATTATATGTATATACGTCTTTGCTCACTATATGAATGTATGTCTTACTGTAGACTACTATCAAATAAGTTTGAAATACACTTTAATAAAATATGTTTGAATTAATTTACAACATACCATACTGTAATATTTGTGTAAAAAATTTTTTTGTTTATCTAAGAAAACATTGAAGATAGGTTAGAGGTATACCTAAATGTTAGGAAATGACTTCTGGACTGTCATACAAGTTGACTTCTGCAAGATATGTCTATCCTGGTGGTTCTCAGACTTTAGAGTACATAAAGTACTCTACATGGGACACTTGTTAAAATGAAACTCCAGACTGCTCTTGGAGAGTGATTCGGTGTGTCTAGGATTAGGCTCAGGAGTCTGAATTTTTAATAAACAACACAGGTGAATCTGAGGTAAGAGTCTTCCAGCCACACTTATTCTCCAATAATTTAATTTGTTTGTCTATCTTTAAGAAATATAGCATAGTTGTGATATGAATTCTAGTCAGATAACCAGGGCTTCACTACAAGTTTCTCTGTTTATAAACCTTATTTTTGTTTCTTTATGAATGCCTTTTTTTTTTTTTTTTTGGAAATAGAGTCTTGCTCTGTTGCCCAGGCTGGAATGCAATGGCACCATCGTGGCTCACTGTAACCTCTGCCTCCTGGGTTCAAGCAATTGTCCTGCCTTAGCCACCCAAGTAGCTATTACAGGCATGCACTACTATGCCCAGCTAATTTTTGTGTTTTTAGTAGAGACAGGGTTTCACCATGTTGGCCAGGCTGGTCTTGAACTCCTGACCTCAAGTGATTCTCCCGCCTTGGCCTCCCAAAGTGCTGGGATTACAGGCATGAGCCACTGCACCTGGTTTATGAATACTTTTATGTCCCAACAGTTCACTTAAATTTTCACTGGTACAAAAACACTTTAATTAGACAACTGCTTTAGTTCAAGAACACTGAGAAACAAGAGTAGGATGAAAAAAGGCCTGAATTTATCTATGTTGAAGAAAACAAAAACCTTGTAGAATTAAAATTGGGGTTTCTATGGCATTTCCTGTTGCTGTCTTTTTTTCTGCCTATCAAATTAATATATTCTTATTGTAGGAGTATAGGAAAGTGTATAAACTTTGATTAACAGTTTCAAAATGCATTCCTTTTGCAGCTTCGTGACTGTATCCAAAAAACCTTGAATGAGTGGAGTTCCCAAATCAACCCAGATTTGGTCAGGGTAAGTGAAATGTGAATGCAACCATCACACAGGTCAAAAAGGAAGTAAAGTAAACAGGAAGTTAATTTCTTCAGTTTTGTGAGGGAAGTCAAATAGGCAATTAGCCATAAAACTCTCTGTGGTTGATTTACTGAGACGGCACTCTCATCCAGCAGGCTTTTACATAAAACAGAAAATCTAGACGAGGCAACTTGTTAGCCAGACAAGATACTAGGATTCTCAGGCTTATGTTCTCACCACGGTTTCCTATCGGTGTTTTATTTACATTTATATTTGGTCTAGTAGAGGAATGATTATCAGTTTTGATTGGTAGATTGCTTTGATAGACTCAAAGTCACTGGAAATAATTTTTCAAATGTCAGTTTCTGATGAAACAATAAGGAACTGTGTCCATTAAATGTCAGTATATGGCTACTATCAGAAATGTTAATGTACAAAACACTAAACCACTCTTTGATATCCAACTCAGTCAAAGGCTCACAGCACATTACTTAGCTACTTTAAAAGTATGGAAAAGGACATGTGCTAGGAATACTGATTCCCCTGGGCATACTACAACTATGTAACTCCATAGCTGCTATATAGACATTAAGTAATTTTTTTAAAAAATCAATCTCTGTTTCTCTGAAATGGCTATTTATTCTACTTATGCTTGACTTGTAAACACTTACTGAACTCCTGATGTGTGCTATGAAAGTGCTCAAGAATCATGAGAAAGCCCTTGCTGTTTACTTTGTGTAATATAAATGTAAGTTAATGTGTTTCTGATTTATATGTACTAATACTTTGTCATTATCCTTGTAGTTATTCATTAAAATATGTTCGAATGACCTTTGCTTTTTTCTGCTGCACTCAGAAAAAAGTTTTGGTTTAAAATGCTTGTGATTATAGGCTGGCCGCGGTGGCTCGCGCCTGTAATCCCAGCACTTTGTGAGGCCGAAGTGGAGATCACCTGAGTTCAGGAGTTCGAGACCAGCCTGGCCAACATGGCAAAACCCCATCTCTATTAAAAATACAAAAAAAAAAAAAAAAAAGCCAGGCATGGTGGTGCATGCCTGTAATCCTAGCTACTGGGGAGGCTGAGGCAGGAGAATCACTTGAACCTGGGAGGCAGAGGTTGCAGTGAGCTGAGATCACATCACTGCACTCTAGCCTGGGCAACAGAGTGAGACTTTGTCTCAAAAAATAATAAAAATAAATTAAAATAAAATTCTTGTAATTATAACACTAAATACACTAGTGTCATACAATCCAGCAGTTCTGCTCCTTAGTATCTACCCAGAGGAGCCAAGAACTTATTTCCACACAAAAACCTATGCAGGGATGTTTACAGCAGTTCCATTCATAACTGCTAAAATTTGAGGCAACCAAGATGTTCTTCAGTAAGCGAATGTATGTATAAATTATGAATGCATATATAAACTATCCTGACAAGATAATATTAGTCAATGCTAAATAGAAATGAGCTATCAAGCCATGAAAAGACATGGAGGAAACTTGAGTGCATATTACTAAATAAAAGATCTGAAAAGGCTACATACTGTATGATTTCAACTATTTGATATTCTGGAAAAAGCAAAACTATGTAGACTATAGCTTTGCTAGTCTAGTAAAAAAAAAAAAACTAGTAAAGAGGTCAGTGGTTGCCAGGGATTAGCAGAGAGGGTTAGATGAATAGGCAGAGTACAAGTTTTTTATGTCAATGAAACTACTGCATATGATACTGTAATGGTGGATACATGTTATTATACATTTTTCTAAACCTGTAAACCATGCACCAAGAGTGAACCCTAAGATAAACTGGACTTGGGTGAATATGACATGTCAATGTAGGTTGATCAAGTATAACAAATGTATACCACTGTGGTGGGTATGTTGATAATAGGGGAGACTGTGTGTATGTGAATCTGGGGGAGTAAATGAGAAATCTGTTCTATCTACTTTCTGTTTGATATTGTTGTGAACCTAAAACTGCTCTAAAAAAATAAAGTCTATTTAAAAAAGAAACAAAACTAAATCCACTTTTAGTGGCAGGTTAAAGTCCAATAACATTAAAATCCAAATAAATTAAAAAGTAAAAGTTCGTAATTAATGTAGAAAATTTTTATTATGTCATCCAGATGGATAATATTGTTTTTCATTGTTTTTTAGAGTAAAATTATCTGCTGTGCTGGTGCTTCTGACTCCTCACATATCCCCTGATTGCTTGTTTAATGTTTTTGATCATGATTCCTTCTAAATACCTGGTCAAAATGAGACACATTTTCCCAGAAAATAGATAAAAACACACACCATTTAAGCTTTATTTCAGAGCTTTACAACCCTTGTGAAGCCCACCCAGGCCTTATCTTGCAGGTAGACAATTCTGCAAGATAAGTCTGTTATCCCATCTGTTGTCTTACAGGTTCTCTGCTTCTAAAGGGCATTCTGGATTATAGACAATTTTATAATTAGAAGCATTAAATTTTATGTTTATTTAAAATATTATGTGTTTATTATAGGAGTTTCCAGATGTCTTGGAATGCACTGTATCTCATGCAGTAGAAAAGATAAATCCTGATGAAAGAGAAGAAATGAAAGTTTCTGGTAAAATCCAGTCTTTTCAATTTGTTTTGTTACATAGTGGAAGTGATAGGTTTTGTTAGGCATTAGAATAAGCCTTTCTTTGCTCAAATACTAAATGTGGGAAATATAAAGATTCTTTTTTAACATAATTTTACTTAAACTCCAAGATGGAGTTATAGGAGGTCAGTGCTGGCTATTATATAAGGGTCAGAGCTGGGTGCTGTGGCTCATGCTTGTAATTCCAACACTTTGGGATGCTGAGGCAGGTGGATCACAAGATCAGGAGTTCAAGACCAGCCTGGCCAACACAGTGAAACCCCATCTCTACTAAAAATGCAAAAATTAGCTGGGCCCACTGGCGGGCACCTGTAATCCCAGCTACTCAGGAGGCTGAAGCAGGAGAATCACTTGAACCTGGGAGGTGGAGGTTGCAGTGAGCCAAGATCGCACCACTATACTCCCGCCTGGTGACAGAGCAAAACTCTGTCTCAAAAAAAAAGAGTCAGAATAGAACTTCAACTTGCTTTTCTCATAATGATGTCATCATGTCATGTAATTTATGTGTCAGACTTCAGTAGAAAGATTAAGGTGAAGGAGATGGAAAGGATAAAGGGAAGGCTTAGGAACAGTGTCCCCAAAGCAAGCATAAGCACCCCTTTCCTGGTAAGATACTGGTAAGCAATGTCGGAGGTCACCTGGGAATATAAAAAGAAGTCTGGGCAATAGTTACATGAAGAGAAAGAAAATACTGTAACACCCATTCAGGAAATGTAGTAAGTGACAAATTCCAAAAATTGTACTGTGCTCAAGGAATACACAAATGAAAAGATGTGCTATTTCTACCCTTACCTTACAATCAGCATAGCATAGTCATTAAAAGCTTGAGCTTTGAAGTTTCTGGGTGTGTGGATTATAGGCTAGTATACTGCTGGGCTAACAAAAGACTTTAACCTCCCTGTACCTCAGTTTTCTCTTCTATAAAATGGGGATGTATCTGTTTCTCTGGCTTCTTTGCAAATTGGATAAAATAACAAAAGAAGCACTTAGTACAGTGCTTGCCTCAAAGTAAGTTCTAGGTAGCTATTATTTGCTACCATGTTGTTACTGTGGTTGTTGGTATTTTGTTATTATTGAGATGGATGATAATAATAAATTACATGTAAGATGAGATAGGGTATTGTCTTTTTAATCTGATAATAATAACTACCATTTATTGAGTCTTGCTTTGTGCCAGGCACTGTACTTGGCACATTATGGTTATATTTTCTCATTTAATTCTCCAAACAATCCTGCAAGATAAGTCTGTTATCCCATTGCATTAGTGATATTAAATAACTTGAATGTTGTCCTACAACCAATAAGTGGTTGAATCAAGAATCCACTCAGGTATGCCTAACTCCAAAACCCATTTTTTCCTGTTAACAAACACAATGCTATTTGTGTTGGAAAGGACGTAAAGCAACATTCTTTCTGAGGTTGATTGTAATTCATGATTTAGTTCCATCTTGGGTCTCTTAGAAGTTGTACTCAGTTCCTATAGGGATTGAGATTTTTTTTTTATATAGGTATCAATATTCTCCCGATATAAAGAGCTTTCCTCTTTCTGCCTATTCAAAAAGGCCTCATCTTTCAGAGAAACGAGGCTATTTCAGATGGCACAAATTCATGGACAGAGAAATACTAGTGGAGAGGGTTTTCATAGAGTTATAGGGGCTAAAGTTAGACCAAAATAGTAAATACTGACTCTCATATAGTAGGGAAGCTGGGACGGCTGTTCAATAGGGGGTAATCTCAGGGAAGCAGTGTTTTTAGAGAGATTATCCAGCAGTAGGAAGGGACTCATATAAGAAACAGAAAATGTGTTGCATATATCAAATGTCAGGTACTTTATATAAGGGTATTTCATTAGCCCTATTTTTTCTCCATTTTCTCTTTTGATTTTTTTCTTTACTTGCTCTTCTGCTACTCACCTGTTTGTCTATTGAGTAAATTCATTTTTTTGAACAGTGAGTTTACATAAAGTAAATATGTACATATAAAGTTGAGTTTAAATGAAGCCAAAGTCTCAATCTTACAAATATAGAAAATGACTCAACTTTCCTAGTAACCAAAGAAATGCCAATTAATGTGGTCCTGGGTAGGTATGTATTGTACCTGCTAAATTAAAAAAAAAATTCAATAATAGCATCCTATATTGTTAGAAGAACAATTTGGTGGTGGTGTAGTAAACTGGCACACATCTTTTAAAACATAGCAAGACTTACACAAAACATCACAGTGTTTTGACTCATAATTACATTTCTAACTATTCATCCCTGGGAAATGATACAGTATAATGCTAAACAAAAAGTTACTAAGATTTTTGTTTTGGCATTATATATGTGAAAACAGAAAGCTGGAACTACCAGTCGAACATTTACTAACCTAAATGTTAATAAGTAGAACTCATTTAATAAATGACAGTCTTCAAAATTACAAAACAATATTCAACCATTAAAAAATGAGTATGCAGGCCGGGGGCAGTGTCTCACACCTGTAATCCCAGCACTTTGGGAGGCTGAGGCGGGTGGATTACTTGAGGTCAGGAGTTTGAGACCAGCCTGACCAACATAGTGAAACCTTGTCTCCATTAAAAAAAAAAAAAAAAAAAAAAAAAAAAAAAGAGTATGTAAAAATGGCTGGGTGCAGTGACTCATGTTGGTCATCCCAGCACTTTGGGAGGTGAGGCAGGTGGATCACTTGAGGCCAGAAGTTCGAGACCAGCCTGAGCAACATGGCAAAACCCCATCTCTACTAAAAATACAAAAATTAGCCAAGTATGGTGGTGCAGGCCTTTAATCCCAGCTACTCGGGTGGCTGAGGCACGAGAATTGCTTCAGCCCAGGAGGAGAAGTTTGCAATGAACCAAGATGGCACCACTGCACTCCAGCCTGGGCAGCAGAGTGAGACTCTGTATCAAAAAAAAAAAAGTATTTAAAATTATACACTAAGAACCCAGAATACATTCAAGGCCACCCCTAAGTGGAAACAAAAAAACACAGAAATCTAAACAGTAATTTGGGTGATGAGACTGGCAATTCTTTTTGGTCTTTACTTTTATGGGTCTTCATTTCTACAGTAAGCACATGACTATTAGGATAAAAAAAGAAATTTGGCCTGGTGTGGTGCTGTAATCCCAGCACCTTGGGAAGATTGCTTGAGGCCAGGAGTTCAAGACTCCCCTGGCAACATATGAAGACCATGTATCTACAAAAAAAAAAAAGAAAAATTAGCCAGGTATAGTGGTACATGCCTGTAGTCCTAGCTATTTGGGAGGCTGAGGTGAGAGGAACACTTAAACCTGGAAGGTTGATGCTGCAGTGAGCTGTGATCGCAGTACTACACTCCAGCCTGGATAAGAGTGAGACCCTGTCTCAAAAAAAATTGTGGTGATTCACACCTATAATCCCAGCACTTTGGGTGGCTGAAGTGGGAGGATCGTTGAGGCCAGGAGTTCAAGGCCAGCCTGGGCAATATAATGAGACCCTGTCTCTACAAATTTTCTTAATTAAGGAAATTTTAAGATAACCAAATACTATATAGAAATATGTTTAAAATATTTATTACATAAAGATAAACCAAATAGAAGTAGAAATAATGTTATGCCCTACTTCATATGACCAAAACTAGAAGGTAATATTTGAAAATGAAAATGATTACATTAGGAAGGTAGAATTGTGGATTTTTTTTTTTTCAGTTTTCTTCTCATTACATTTTTAGTTTAGTCTTTGTATATAGATTTTGGTTTATTGGAGAAAGTATATAATGTGCTCTATTAATGTTTAAATCATAAAAATAAAAATTTCATGTAATTTAAGCTCCAATAGTTAATCCGACTTGCCTTCTAATAAATGGGAAATAAATATTTGCTTTTTGTTTTGTAAACAGACATTTGTTGGCACCTAGCACATGATTTTAAAAGTACAGTGGAAATATACATTTATGTCTTAAAATTAAAACTATGAAGTTATGTAACTAGGAAAGGAAAAATAATTCATTCAAGATTGTCTGTCATCTTAGTATTACAACAGTGTTAATACTAGCATATAGTGAAATATGTATCCAAATGTAGTAATGAGTTTCGTTTTCTTTGTTACCAGCAAAACTATTCATTGTAGGATCAAAGTCTTCATCATCAACTAGAAGTGCAGTTGACATGGGTAAGCAAAAACTGAACTTTTATCTTAATAGTGGACTTTAAATTAGTATAAGTGTATTAGTTATAACTTGTGTTTAGGTTCAGGTAAAAAGAAAATGAGTTGATTCCAATTTTACCTTTTAAAGTTCTAGCCTAATTTCTTAAGGCTTCTGTAAAATCTTACTGACTTATGTATGGTCATATTTTGATATGCAAGAGGAATGTAAAAGGTGTAACGTGGTTAAATGTTCACCAACTGTTTGGAGATAGAAGTTCTTAATCATATTCTTAGCTCTTTTAGTACTATAGGTGAAATATCAAAACCAACAATGGCAAAAAAAAAAAAAAATCCAAATATTTTATATCTATTCTTAGCACTTAGGTTATTGTGATATTAAAGTTATTCAATACTTAAAAAAATTATTCTGTGTTTACATATATTGAAAACTTAAATGACTGGCTCTTTAATATAACTTTAGAATGAATAATCATTTAAAATAAGCTCTTAAATTATTTTTACAGAAATTAAGAATTATCTACCTCTATAAATACGGATTAAGACCATATATTCAGTTTTCCAGTGTCTCAAGCTTATTCTTTGCTGTGACTACCAGTTACAGAATATTAAGTCATTATTCATGTGATCATCCGTATGTGATAGTAGTGAACAAGTAGAACTGGAGAAGAAAATTTTATGAAGATAAGGGAGCTACTAAAGACTTCTGGGACCTAGGAAACAAGAAGAAATTTTGTTCCCCAGAAGGAGGAGCATGTAGTAGCTGCAAACTGCCTAGGAAGAAGGCAGGTCAGAGAAACCAACTTTTCTGCCACACAGAGCAAGTAGGCAAATGGGCACTTACACATTTTTAAAAGATAGAAATGTTCTAAATAAAAAGTAAACTATAAAATAATCTGTTATTTTCAAAACTAGTGAAGAATATAGACAGAATTCAGTGAAATACTTTGAAAATATTAGAAATATTTGTTTTTATGATGTAAGAAGCATTTATTCTCTTTGTATTTTCCTTCCTATCAGCCTGTTCGGTCCTTGGAGTTGCACAGCTGGATTCTGTGATCATTGCTTCACCTCCTATTGAAGATGGAGTTAATCTTTCCTTGGAGCATTTACAGCCTTACTGGGAGGAATTAGAAAACTTAGTTCAGAGCAAAAAGGTTGTTGCCATAGGTACCTCTGATCTAGACAAAACGCAGTTGGAACAGCTATATCAGTGGGCACAGGTAAGGGATGGCAGGATCATGAGCACTCTGGGAAGAACTTGCCCTTTTCAGTCTTTGCTGCACACTGTTGAGCATCGTGCATATAGTGGCCACCCCTGCAAGGGACTTTTCCACATGTGGGAGTTTTTGTTTCTACAGGAGTTTTGAGGCAGGTTTTATCTAAATCATTTGGGGTTTTTGTTTGTTTTTATTTAAATGTATCTCTGATTTAACTGAATGTTAATCCTAGTTAAAATGAGTGACAAAAATACTAGAAAAATGTGTGTGAAAACATTTATAGCCCAATGAATTAAGGCCATTTCCTCCAGTTCTACTTACTTGCTGAAAACAATAGTACCTAAAGAAAAATTAAGGTTTTTCTTTAGGTACTATTAGACCAGGCTCTAATTTCCTAAGTAAGGGAATACAAATATTTTTCTGTTGTTCATATAGATGTGTAAGACTCTCAGTTCATACAACTTGATAGGGAGTGAGTGTCATAAATTAATTATTCCCACTCTCTGGTCTAATAACCTACAGAACTATTAGGAAAATCACTTACTAGCATTTTACCTTTACTCTCAGTATTTTTCTTTATTCCTTTTCCTTTTTCTTCAGCCTTCTCCTTTTCAGAGCTTTCATAGTTTCCTGTGGACAGGAAGACCCTAGAGAAAGTATTTCCCCTTCTCCCTTTGACTTGATGATAGCCAGAATGTGATCAAGAAACTACTGGAGAGACTTAGATGATTCAGAATGCAAATTAACCAGTGCAGCTACTGGAAGCTATCAGTTCTTCTCTTTCAAAATATGTCTGGTTAATAGCCATATTTTACACTTTAACATTAAATGTATTTACTTGCATTTGATCGTCTGCCTTTAAGACCTATTCCCTCTGTAGCTGAAACCATCGCACTTAACAAACTAACAAAAATCATGTTTGTTTTCTAGGCAGATGTATTAGATTGTTAAATGGTTCTAACAGGAGACTTTTTAATAGTATAATACTAGGCTGGGTGTGGTGGCTCACACCTGTAATCCCAGCACTTTGGGAGGCCAAGGCAGGTGATCACCTGAGGTCAGGAGTTCGAGGCCAGCCTGACCAACATGGTGAAACCTCATCTCTACTGAAAATACAAGCTGGGTGTGATGGTAGGTGCCTGTAATCCCAATAACTTGGGAGGCTGAAGCAGAAAAATTACTTGAACCCAGGAGGTGGAGGTTGCAGTGAGCCAAGATTGTACCACTGCCCTCCAGCCTGGGTGAAGACTCCATCTCAAAAAAAAAAAAATGGTGTAGTACTGTGTTGGCTTTTTCCTCCTGCTAGAGTTATATTTCCTTTCCCTATTACATAAGGAAAAGGTAATAGGGAATGTCTAACCTTACCACTAACCTGGGTTAGAAAAGCATATATTAATAAAGATATTCATGTAAAAGTATTTTGTAAACTTTAAGCACTGTGGATTGTGATTTTTCATATGTTCTAAAATTAAGTTATGATATTGCTTATTGCTTTCTACTTTTGGTATTATATTTAATTTAGTAGTAATATCATGATTTTATTTTCACTTCTAGGTAAAACCAAATAGTAACCAAGTTAATCTTGCCTCTTGCTGTGTGATGCCACCAGATTTGACTGCATTTGCTAAACAATTTGACATACAGCTATTGACTCACAATGATCCAAAAGGTAAAACTGATATTTTCATTATAGAGATTTATCATAAACCTTTGTCTTGCAAAAAGGTACTTGTTGATATTTAATTTTAAGTGTGCACGGTGATAAAAATACAGTGTTATCTGAACTATTCTTAATGATTGGTTCAAAACATATATGCCTTTATTTTATTTTCAGAAAACTTTATTTTTGTCTCTGTACCAATGGGGAAAAAAAGTGAAGGGATCATTTCCTGAACATCTGGTCTTTTGAGGTTCACAAATACTAAACTATACAGAAGAGATCTTTTGAGACGTTCCAAATGCAATATTTATAATCCCATCTAGTACAGCAAAGACTGGACCAGAAGGCCACTTGATTATTTATTTAGTTATTTCTTTTTGAGATGAGGTCTTGTTCTGTTGCCCAGGCTGGAGTGCAGTGGCATGATCTCAGCTGACTGCAATCACCATCTCCCAGACTCAAGCTCCTACCTCAGCCTTCCGAGTAGCTGGGACTACAGGCGCATATCACCACACCTAGCTAATTTTTGTATTTTTTTGTAGAGACGGGGTTTCACCATGTCACCTAGCGTGGCCTTGAATTTCTGGACTCAAGAAATTCCCCCACCTTGGCCTCCCAAGGTGCTAGGATTATAGGCATGAGCCACTGCAGCTGGCCAAAAGGCCACTTTATTTAAGGGGATAAATATTTGAAAAACATGGCACATGTGATTTAATTCAAAACTTAATAAGTATTTTAGGCTAGGTAATTAGGTATTTTATTAATGGTTACTATCAAGCCATATGTTTAGTGTTAATCAGAAATATTATTTGATTAATGAGACTGGCTTATCTGCCTTTTGTAGAATAATTTTTTACAACATTTTATAAGATAACTAGAAAGACTTGGAAGAGAATATTGAACATAATTTGCAAAGATAAATGTTTCAGAGAGCCTATATGTTACTATTTTTGGTTATAAATGGAAAATGTTTGGTTATAAGTGAGAAATATCTTGTGAAAGTTTTAACTCTCGATGACATTTTTATAGAAGTTCTGATTTAATAAATATTAGAGGAAATTATATTTCAGAGATAATTCCCATCAAAAAAAAAGTTCAGTTTTTACTTCCATACCTAAAAAGATGACATAATATCTGTGGGTTGATTCAGTTTGCTCATTTTAAGAATGCTGTGAATAATCTGTTAAGACTTTATACTATTTATTAGCAATCTACTTCATTCTCATTTCTTCACTGTTTCATCAGAGGAGGGGGAGATGGAGAAGAAAAAGTTTTAATCATGATTGTTCCTGAATGCCAAGAATCAAGCCAAATGCCTCAGAGAGATTATCTAAATCCTCACAACACCTGAATCTATACATTTTTTTAGTTAGGAAATAGAGCCTCAGAGTGAAAGGAACTAGCCAAAGTCACCCTGCTGGCTTTGAGCAAAGTTTGAACTTGGCCTAAGTCTTGGATTAGTTTGGACCCTTTTCCACTATACTATCTCTCTGATTTGAAATGTTAGTATTACAGTATTTCAATATGAAAACTTCATCCATTTTCATTTAAATCATACCAGAATAAAATACAGTGACTTTTGCCTCCGCAGTAGAGCTTTCACACTCAAGTAAATTGATTTTTAAGCCATTTTAGTGAAAAATCTAACAAACTGTTATGCTGATTTATTCTGAACTATAAGTGATTTAAATTTTAACTTTCCATATGTTGGCAGGTGTCATGCGTCTGTTTACTTTTCGGAGGCTCTTCTAACAGTAACTGTTACCAACCACTGATGATCCAGCCTGTAACCTCTTCTAGCTTCACTTGAAAAAAAAACTCAATCTAGCAGTAAAGGAAATAGGAAAAGATGAAGGTGTCTAGTGTTTTATTTTCACATATCTAAATGTTGCATTTAGAATGTGCGCTAATACATTATGGCAAAATAGATATGTATGTGAGGAGAGAGATTTAATCCTTTTTTATATTTTTTTGTATTACTGACATAATTTGATACTTGGTTGTCTTTTTTAATTCTAAGATTTTTGGTGAAAATGTATAGGCTTATCCTGCATTTATCATTAGTGAACCTTCAGACACTTTATAATGACCCAACTCTTGATTTAATTTGTCATGTTTACTGACTAAAAAGTTCAACCACAGCTGAATTTTAAAAGTATATAGTTAAATGAATAGCATAGTCTCTGATTTTGTGTCAAATTTTTTATTTTTTTAAGTAACCAAATTGTAAAACATTTAACTCTGCTTGTCATTTAAAATAGAATTTTGTTCATAAATTCCCTGAAGGTCTACCCCTGTTCTAAAAATTACTCGTACTTCTCATAATGGGTTTATTTTCCATTACCCTTTGTTCTAGAAGTTGTAGTAACAGCTTAACTAGAGAGTGAAATCATAAAGTAGGTGATCCTGAATTTAGAACTTTCCCTTTTTATTTGCTCCCTGCCTCCCACTTGAATTAAATCCAATCTGTATTATCTCTCTTTCCTTCAGGTCCTCTTCTCTGTTAGAGAATCTGATAAACCCACAGTAATGTTACTTTTCCAAGGAGACATTTGCGTTCTATTTATGAAAACTACCATTTACTAGTAGTGTGACTTTGGCCAAGTTACCTAACCTCTATGCCTCAGTTTCCCCCAATGAAGGAGGTAATAGTATCTATCGCATAGGGTTAGCATGTAGATTAACTGAGTTAATACATGTAAAGTACTCAGAAAAGTACTTGCCACATGAAAACAGCTAACATTAATAAACATTGATTGACTGTTTATTATTAATGTTATTCAGGTATCACAGCAATTCATTTGGGAGTAGGTGTATCCTTTGGCACTCCCAAATCAAACTGTAAGATGCTCACTTAATCCCTATCTGTAGGTTGCTTCTGACCCCAGTGGAATCTTTCCATATTGATTGATTCATTCAGTGGACATTTGAGCACCATTTGCCAGGCAATGTTCTGGGTACTAGAGATAAAGGACCAAGTCAGACAAAAACCAGCCCTCATGGAATTTATATTCTAATGGGAGGAGAAAGACTATAAAATAAATGTTACATATGATAAGTGGTAGTACATGCTATGGAGATAATTTGGCTGAAGGAGAAAGAGTACCCAAGTTAGTTGTTGTTTTATGCTGTACAGTCAGAGAGGTCTCTCTGCTAAGGGAATATTAATCAGAGACCTGCAGGGAAAGAGTGAGCCATGCGAATATCTGAAAAAAGTGTGTTCAAGGAAGAGGGAGAAACTGATTCAGAGGTCCTAAAGTGTGAATATGCTTGAGGTTTTCAGGATGCATTAAGGAGGTGAGGCCAGTGTGGCCAGAGAAGAGGCAGTGAAGAGAGGAGTGGTAGGACATGGGATCAGAACAGTCATAGAGAGCTTGGATATAAACTTGGAATTTGCTGGGCATGGTGGCTCACACCTGTAATCCCAGCACTTTGGGAGGCCAAGGCAGGGAATCACTTGAGTCTAGGAGTTTGAGACCAGCCTGGGAAACATAATAAGACCTCATAGCTACAAAAAATAAAATAATTA
Organism: Plecturocebus donacophilus; assembly: GCA_004027715.1. NCBI lineage: Eukaryota > Metazoa > Chordata > Mammalia > Primates > Pitheciidae > Plecturocebus > Plecturocebus donacophilus. The sequence continues at coordinate 1,185 of PVKP010031580.1, read as the reverse complement.
AATTAGTTGGCCTTGGTGATGCATGCCTCTAGTCCTAGCTACTCAGGAGAAAGAGGTGGGAAAATGGATTGAGCCCGGTAGTTTGAGACTGCAGTGAGCTGTGATTGTGCCACTACACTCCAGCCTGGGCGACAGAGTGAGACATTGCCTCAAAAAAAAAAAAAAAAAAGGATTGGCACTGCGGCACTCTAAAATTATCAGCGGCTGGTGCTGGTGGAAGTGTAAAGTATAGCCTTTCTGTAGAGCAGTTGGCAATATACTGTGTATCTAGCTTTAAGAATGTACTTGTACTTCGGCCCTTCACTCCACAGCCAGGCATGCATTTTAAAATGTTCATCATCTGGCATCACTGTGACACTTGGAGGACATTGTTTCTTCCATATTTGGAGATAAATTTATGTGTTGATTTTTTTTTTTTATAAGATAAAGTTGATAAAATTTATTTAAATGATCTTGCAATGATTTGTATTCAGATGCTTAAAGCATTGTTGGTATAAATATTTCTATTTTTAGAAAGGGTTTTTATGGATCAGTGCCCCAGTTGTCATCAGAGCCATTGGTGTTTTCATTGTTTAAAATGTCATCTGTAAAATGGGCATTATTTATGTGTATATGGCTTTTTTTTTTTTTGTCATTCCTGATAATTTTATTATATAAAGAAAGTGGGGGGCAGGGAGAGATCCAAGATGGCCGATTAGCAACAGCTCAGGAATGTAGCTCCCAGTGAAAGCGTAGAGAACGAGTGGACGCCGCACTTTCCGATGAATTTTTGTTGCCCACAGACCAGGAGATTCCTGGCAGAGGAGCCACACGGGTGGCCAGCGCGACTCTTTTGGCCGGCGCAGCTGTTTTGCCGGTGCCCCAGTGCGGCGCTTCCCGGTGCGGAGTATACGGGACGGACTGGCTCGGCTGGTCCCATCCCCACAAGGAGAACAGCAATTGGAAGCCCTGAGGACTGAGAGTTTCACAGCAAACACAGCGAACCCGGGAAGGTCCGGCTCTGTGGGGAAGGGGCTTCCGCCAAAGGAAAACTAAGAAACAGAAAAACTTCATCACTGGGCGGAGAGAGATCCAAGATGGCCACGTAGCAGCAGCTCAGGATTGTAGCTCCCAGTGAAAGCGCAGAGAGCGAGTGGATGCCGCAATTGCAGACGGATTTTTGATGCCCACAGACTGGGAGATTCC
>PVKP010031579.1:0-26835 GCA_004027715.1 Plecturocebus donacophilus | reverse complement strand
CATTCTGATTTCGGGTGTTCTCAGCCTTTTTGCACTGGTTTCTTCCCATTTTTGTGGATTTATCCACCTGTCGTCTTTGTAATTGCCGACTTTCAGATTGGGTCTCTGAGTGGACATCCGGCTTGTTGGTGATGAAGTTTTTTCTGTTTCTTAGTTTTCCTTTGGGGGGCGCCCCTTCCCCACAGAGCTGGGCCTTCCCAGGTTCAGCTGTGCTCGCTCTCTCCTCAGCGCTTCCAATTGCTGTTCTCCTTGTGGGGATGGGACCAGCCGAGCCCGACTAAAAGGGCACTCAGTCCCACACACTCCGCACCGAGAAGCGCCGCGCCGGCCAAAAGAGTCACGCTGGCGACCCGTGTGGCTCCCTCGCCGGGAATTTCCCAGTCTGTGGGTATCAAATATTTGTCTGCAATTGCGGCATCCACTCGCTCTCTGCGCCCTCACCGTGAGCCACAATCCTGAGCTGCTGCTACGCGGCCATCTTGGATCTCTCTCCGCCCGGTGATGAAGTTTTTCGGTTTCTTATTTCCTTTGGCGGACGCCCCTTCCCCACAGAGCCAGACATTCCTGGGTTCGCTGTGCTTGCTGTGAAACTCTCAGTCTTCAGCGCTTCCAATTGCTGTTTTCCTTGTGGGGATGGGACCAGCCGAGCCCGTCCGTCCTGTATACTCTGCAGTGGGAAGCGCCACGCCGGGCGCCGGCAAAACAGCCGCGCCGGCCAAAAGAGTCGCGCTGGCCACCCGTGTGGCTCCCTCTGCCGGGAATCTCCCGGTCTGTGGGCAACAAAAATTCGTCGGAAAGTGCGGCGTCCACTCGTTCTCTGCACTTTCACTGGGAGCTACATTCCTGAGCTGTTGTTAATCAGCCATCTTGGATCTCTCCTCGAGTGTTTTTTACTTGATTATTGTCTGTCTCCCTACACTAGAATGTATATAAAGTGTTGGACTGCTTTATGTACATGATTTTATTTAATATTCTCCTTGATATGAGGGCAGTCCATGTATTAATCAAAGAGGGATGTTTCAGCATTCGTTTCTACCTCTTCACAACTCCCTGTACACACACACACACACACACACACACGCATGCTCACACACTGTGTTCCCCCAGTCACTTGAGCTCTTTCTCTGCCTCTATCAGTGACCACGTGGGAAGACTTCATACTTGTTTTCAAGGAACTGGTTTATTTCTAATACCAAAGAAGAAAAAAACCTCTGCATGCCAGAATAAAATGACATCTGATGTGTGAGTGATACTGCCAAAAATGCAGAGCCAACAATGTGAATTCTCTCTGCAGCCTGGTAACTCTGGAAGACAGACCTCAGCAAGGGCACTGAGATTTGAATAAATAGACTGAGGTCCTTGCTTTCCAGAAACTTATTTTAATAACTAAGCCTTGCAAAGAAATTTTGAGTCTCCAAGGCCAGAGACAGGGGCTTTTATCTCATTTACCATATTAGAGGCATGAATCTTTGATCTAAATGCCTCCTAGACACAGGAGGTAATGAGGGTATAGGAATGATTGTAGACACCCCACTATAGAATCATCCACTAGGTGCCAGAGCACTCTGCCCTGATTCCTGACTTATACAGATACTTCATTGTCCTTACTGTTCAATCCAGTAAAGCTTTTGTTAAAGGAAAAATGTGATTCATCCACAATGTTTGGAGATACTCACCTAGCAGGGACCAGTAATTTGGTTAAGGACCAAGTTAATGGGTTTTACTTCACATCTGTGGAAGCTGAGGCATAGTAACTTGCTTAATTAACTTACCAAGGACTACACAGATAAGAAGTGAAAGATTTCAGCTTTGAAGCTATGTAGCTTCAAATGTCATATTTTTAACTGTTTTAATGAATTGTCTTATCTCCTTCCGAATGAGATCAAGAAATGATTTCTTTTTATGCCTTCTCTACCTTTCACTGCTGCTCTCAGTTTTATAGGGCATTGCCTTGCACTGAGCAGAAATTCAAAGAATGAATATTGAATATTATTCAATATTTTGAATGAGTGTTTTTAAAAAGACGCTCTTGGTGAATCTTTCCAGTTGTCCAAAGAGACCTTGCTCCATGGTATCTGAGGAATTTTCAAGTGGTTTCTGGGAAGTCCGATCTGTGTTTTATCTAGAACAATTCTTCTGTTTTCTCTATGATACATAATCTGTTCTACATAAGATTCATCTGAGAAAAGAGCTTCTGCTATCAAAACAATTTTGAAGCTTCTTGATATAGAGAGGACTGTTCAAGCTACCCAAACTATATATATAATTTTATTTTACCAAGACTCCTAAAGAAACAGACATTTTCATACTGTTTTTGGCACTTAAAAAGTTGGGCTGTGAAATCTTTAGGGCATGCCAGTGGTATTAAAATATTGATGGTAGAAAAAAGAGATTGAAATTAGTGGTGACAAAGGAGGTACTACATGATGAATAGAAGTTATGCTCTTGCTGCACATCCTTGGGGAAAACACAAGTCCTGTTCCTGAACCTCTAAAGGTCATTGCTGGCAAGGAAGAAACTACTGTGATTGCTGGGACAGAGGCTGATCCCTTAGAACAGGAATCCCCAACCCCTAGGTACCAGCCCATGATAGGAAACAGGCCACGCAGCAGGAGGTGAGCGTGGGTGAGTGAGCACTACTGCCTGGGCTCCACCTCCTGTCAGATCAGTGGCAGCATTAGATTCTCACAGGAGTGGGAACCCTACTGTGAGCTGCACATGCAAGGGATCTAGGTTGCGTGCTCCTTATGAAAATCTATCTAATGCCTGATGATAATCTGAGATGGAACACTTTCATCCTGAAACCACCTCCCTCACCACCCAGTTCGTGGAAGAATTGTCTTCCCTAAAACCAGACCCTGGTGCCAAAACTGTTGCAGACCATGGTGTTAGAGGACCCTGCCAGGCTTGGGTTCTGCTAGATTCCCTTTCTCATTTCATTTTGGCTCTGCTCACCTGTCACCTTCACGGAGAGCTCATCCCCAACATGCTATCTGTAAGAAATGTATGCATCTCACATCAGTTTCCTAGCACTTATGCTGCATCTTTTTAAAAAAATTCAATTTATCTTTACCTGAATTAATGTTTATGTTTTTTATTTGTTTATTGTCTGTCTTGCACATATACACCATGGAATATTATGCAGCCATCAAAAACGATGAGTTCGTGTCCTTTGTAGGGACATTGATGAATCTGGAAACCATCATTCTCAGCAAAGTGATGCAAGAACAGAAAATCAAACACCGCATGTTCTCACTCACAGGTGGGTGTTGAACAATGAGAACACATGGACACAGGGAAGGGAACATCATACACTGGGGTCTGTCAGGGGGAAATAAGGGAGGGACAGCGGGGGGTGGGGAGTTGGGGAGAGATAGCATGGGGAGAAATGCCAGATATAGGTGAAGGGGAGGAAGGCAGCAAATTACACTGCCATGTGTGTACCTATGCAACAATTTTGCATGTTCTTCACATGTACCCCAAAACCTAAAATGCAATAAAAAAAAGAAATAGATGAGAGAAAATAAATAAATAAATAACAGGAATATTGTCTGTCTCCCTTCACTAGAATGTCAGCTCCCTGAGTACAGGCACTTTGTAGTCTTTGTAGTATTCACTTCTGTCTCCTCAGTGCTGTAGACACTTAATTTTGTTTTCTGTTGAATGGATGAAAAACTGACTTCCATATTTTGAGTTTCTCTTGGGCAGAGCTAAAACTCTACAACTCTGTACATTGCAGAAAGGGTTTGGAACAGACACTGGTCTATGGTTTTATCTTTTTTAGTTATTTACTCAGTTAAGCTAAAACTGACTCTTCCTGTTCAGAATATTGTCTACATTGTGTCTCCATATTCACAAGAAATGGGGAGACAGAAATCCTTAGAAATTATAAAGTTAATTTTTACTCATATTTGTAAATTTCTTAAGGAAATTGCCTGATATTCTCAGGCATTGTAAAGCCTCATTTATTTAGCTCTCATAAATTTGTAATGAAAACAGAAATAGGTCTGAACTATATCTTGTTCATTAGTTGATTTAAGATTTTGCTCTGTCAGTTGATAATCTGAACAAGATTTAAGGAGAACTACTTAGCTGTTTAAGAAAATAATTCTTATCCAAGTGTTCTAGAATATTCAGTAATACCAATGCACTCATGCCAATGCTTTAAATGACTCATTCTATTGAGCAAAGCAGGTCCATAGAATCTTGAAGTGCTAACTTTGGCCCTTGTTTGACCTTTAAAACAATAAAATTTTGCAGAGACCAGGCCATAAAATTTCTGTACTCCACTTTTAGCAACAAACTTTAAATAGATTTTAATAAATTAGAGGCATTTTTTAAAAGGTCCCCTTGTTGGTTGAGACAAGTTGCCCTTCTGAGTTTCTCAGCTTTCTTGGTTTGCTCATCTAGAATTTATGCCATTATGCCAAGCAAAATTATCCAGTTTCTAAGTCAGTCCTGTCTAAGACCAGAGGCCTATTAACAACCTTGGATTCATCAGTGAAAAATAACTAAAATAATGTTTACCTTTGTATTAATGCTTCCTTCATGTTACACCCTCAACTACAAATTAAAATAGTATTTTATTTAATCCTCTTGGCAAGGGCCATGAATTATGCATCAGCTCATTTAAAAAATGAAAAAATTGAGGCTCAAAGGATAATTAACTTACCCCTCGAAGTCCCACCGCTGGTAAGCAGCAAAGCTAGGGTTTAGAACCAGTGCTTTTTAACATCCAAGTCACTGCTCTTATCCAGTACAACAAAGGTAGATATGCCTTTGGTGCCATGGACTCAGCCTTGCTGTGCTGAATAAACCCTCTGTACCCTGGTATCATCTGAATCTTTTCCCTCCAACACTCTTGGGGCTGCCAGTTCACATGACAAGAGCTCTGCCTTGATTTCTCTGCATAGCCCTCTAATTATTTTCAGTAATAGGGTACTGGCTAGGTCCAATGTGTAACTCAGATTTGTTATGTTTCTCTTCCCTGTGGCAACTCCCAGGAACGTGTTTCACACCATTGATTAGAACTCTTTTGATTTTCATGCTTATCAGAATCACATCTGAGCTTGCAATAATATTGCACGTTATTGTCTTCTCCAGGGTCTGTAGACAACTTAGTTTTCCCTAGTTCCATCCTAATGGCCATGCCTGCCACCCTTTCTACCAAGCTTCTGTTTTGTCTCTTGGTCTAAACTACTTGAGAAATCATAACATCTTTCTGTAGTTTAGCCCGAAGACTAGCTGTGTCGGAGGCTTTGTGCTCACATGATTGTTTTCATTTCTCTCTTCTAATGTTATGATTGAGTTTACTTATTAGCAATTTTTCAGCCAAGAACTAAGCAAAACAGCTATTGCTGATTGCAGTGCACCTGGAGATACAATCATGTCAGATGATGCAACATCTAATTCCAGGTGGATAAACTACTAGAGGGCAGTTGGCTACCTCAAAGAATTGGAAAGCTTCTAGGCAGACATCCCAAGAAAACTATCTACCTCTCTTTCCTTATCTCTGCCTCTTTTGCCATTCCACTTGCTTCTCTCAGGCAAATTTACTCAATATCTTCTTTGTGACATTGTCTAAATCTTAACTTAAAGGCTTCTCTCACACCCTTGGTCCAGCGCTGTTTGGTTCATCCATTTATCATTTGACTATCTCATGATTGTCTGATTATTCTAAACCCTCCCTCTGACAAGTTGGAAAAGAAGGAGGAGTTATCTCCCAACCTTACCCTTTTCTAAACATGCAACTATTCTTTCTCCTTACTACCTTACAAACACGTTTTTCGGTCAACAACAACTATCAAGATTTCTTTAAAGTATTGAGTTACTTCTCCAGTTACAAGGTAATAAGTTTAAAAAGATAAACTATGTTTTAACAAAATAGCACAAGTAGCATTAATTTGATTTAGAATCCATTTTAGATTTCAGTGACTGGGGACCATGGAGACCTGAAGAGTCAGGTAGTTGGTTTAAACATTAAGTTGAGTGACTAGAGAACTAGACTGGATATGAAGGAGCCTTAATTTCAGTTCCATCTTTTTCACTAGTCCTCTTAAGTTGAATACTTCTTTTCATATTTTTAAGATTCACTAAAAATATAGAAAATTGGACCACACAATGTTCCATATTTGGGAACATTTTATGGTTATAGTATGTGACAAATTCATTTTTAATATTTTATTTAGGTTTGTTTTATCTCATTGAAATATACCAAATAATTTATTTCTACACAATCCAAAATTTCAAAAAACAAAGCTCTTTAAAGACCACTGATTGAGGTTCCTGATATTCTGTGTTTATTTCCCCTTTGCTACCTGTGTCTATGGTAAAATGTCATGTGGGTGTTCTAGTGTTGTCTCATCTGGGATAAGAGATTTTAAGGAAGAAGCTTACTGTTCCTGCTTGGACAAGTCTGTGAAGTGCTATAGGCCAGCATGGCAAAGTCATGGACAATAAGTGACTGGCCTTGAAGAGAAATATAAATCTCTGGGACAGAGTGGAGCTGATTCACCAGCCATCTTTCTCCACTAATTCCTTTTTTTGTTTCTAACCCAGAAGGCTATGAACTTTACACTTACTAAGACGTTTTTTATTTATGTATTTAATCCTCATTCATTTAAATGGAATAATTACCACATGCCAGGTATGCTGGTCAATTTGTGTTGCTACAAAGAATATCTGAGACTGGATAATTTATAAAGGAAAGAACTTTATTTGACTCATGTTTCTGCTGGCTATACACAAAGCTTAGTGCCGGTATCTGCTTCTGATGAGGGCCTCAGGAAGCTTCCAACCATGGTGGAAACAAGGGAGGGAGGGAGGAGGTACCAGCCTGTTTTAAACAACCAAATCTCACATGAACTCAAAGATTGAGAACTCACCCATTACCAAGAGAACAGCACTAAGCCATTCATGAGGGATCCTCCCCCATAACGCAAACAGCTCCCATTAGGTCCCACTATCAATAACGGAGATCACATTTTAACATGAGATTTGGAGGGGACACACATCCAAGCTATATCACCAGGAATTAGGCTAGGAAATAGAAATGTAGAGGGAGGAGAGCAGGTGAAGAAGAGCATTCAAATAATTAATCAATACCAATTACACAAAGTGGTACATATTGCTGCAGTTCTGCTGCAAAGGGTTCCCCTGCCCCGTCTCCATCTGCTCCCTGAGACAGTCCTCCTCTGTCATACTGGAGAGAGTTAGTATGAGGGCAGGGGCAATTTTTGGAAAATTAGACCTAAAGTTTTCTTCCTCCTTCTATCTTAGCCCTCTTTAAGCCCAATTTGGTGTCCCTAACCTTCTTACCTTAGTTTATTTGGGATGTTATAACAAAACACCTTAGACTAGATGATTTATAGACAACAGATATGCATGGCTCATAGTTCGTTAGGCTAGGAAGTCCAAGATTAAGGTGCTAGCAGATTTGGTGTCTGGTAAGCACTCTCTCTCTACTTCATAGATGGTGTCTTCTAGCTGAGTCCTCACATGGCAAAGGAACAAGCAAATTCCCTTAGGCTTCTTTTATAATGGCACTAATCTCTTTCATGCAGGCATAATGCTCATGACCTAATTACCTCCTTTATTAGTCCATTTACACACTGCTATAAAGATACTACCTGAGACTGGGTAATTTATAAGAAAAGAGGTTTAATTGACTTACAGTTCCAGATGGCTGGGGAGACCTCAGGAAACTTATTATCACAGCAGAAAAGGAAGCAGATATGTCTTATGTGGTGGCAGGCAAGGGAGAGTGAGTGAAGGAGGAACTGTCAAACACTTATAAATCCATGAGATCACATGAGTACTCATTCAATATCATGAGAACAGCATGGGAGAGAAACTGCCCCCATGATCCAGTCACCTCCCACCAGGTCCCTCCCTCAACACATGGGGATTATGGGGATTACAATTCTGTATGAGATTTGGGTGTGGACAGAGCCAAATTATATTAGCTCCCCAAGGCTCTATCTCCTAAGATTATCACTTTGGGGTTTAGAATTTCAACATCTGAATTTGTGGAGTACAAACATTCAGATCATAGCACACCTTTTTTTGGGAAACTATACCTCTCTACACGTAAGAATGGGGTCTCAGCCAAATTCTATCAGACATATAAAGAAGAGCTGCTACCATTCCTAAAGAAACTATTTCAAAAAATTGAGAAGGAGGGATTCTCACCAACTGATTATATGAGGTCAATATCATTCGGATACCAAAACCTGGCAGAGATACAACAAAAAAAGAAAACTTCAGGCCAATATCCTGATGAGCAGTGATTCAAAAATCCTCAACAAAATAGTTGCAAATCTAATCCAGCAGCGTATCAAAAAGCTAATCCACCATGATCAAGTAGGCTTGATCCCTGAGATTCAAGGTTGGTTCAACATACACAAATCAACAAATGTTATTCACCACATAAACAGAACTAAAGACAAAAATCACATTATTCTCTCAATAGAGACAGAAAAAGCTTTCAATAAAATTTAGCACTCTTTCATGTTAAAAACTCTCAACAAGCTAGGTATTGAAGGAAAATACCTCAAAATAACAAGAGCCTTCTCTGACAAACCCATAGCCAACATTATACTGAATGGGCAAAAGCTAGAAGCGCTCTCCTTAAAAACCTGCACAAGACAAGGATGCCCTTCTCACCACTCCTACTCAAAAACATCATAGTACTAGTACAAAAATAGGCACATAGACCAATGGAACAGAATAGTGAGCCCAGAAATAAGGGCACATACCTATAACCACCTGCTCTTTGACAAAGCTGACAAAAACAACCAATGGGGAAAAGACTCCCTATGCAATAAATGGTGCTGGCATAACTGGCTAACCGTATGTGGAAGACTGAAGCTGGTCCCCTTCCTTACACCATATGCAAAAATCAACTCAAGATGAATTTAAGACTTAAATGTAAAACCCCAAACTGTAAAAACCCTGGAAGACAACTGAGGCAGTACCATCCTGGACATAGGAATGAGCAACGCTTTCATCACAAGACATCAAAAGCAATCGCAGCAAGACCAAAAATTGACAAGTGGGATCTAATTATATGTAAGAGCTTCTGCACAGCAAAAGAGACTATCAACAGAGTAAACAGACAATCTACAGAATAGGCGAACATTTTTGCAAACTATGCATCTGACAATGGCCTAATATCCAGCATCTGTAAGGAACTTAAGCAAATTTGCAAGAGAAAAACAATCTTATTAAAAAGTGGGCAAAGGATATGAACAGACACTTTTCAAAAGAAGACATACATGTGTTCAACAAGCATGTGAAAAAAGCTCAATATCACTGATCATTAGAAAAATGCAAATAAAAACTGTAATGAGATACCATGTCACACCAGTCAGAATAGCTATTGTTAAAAAGTCAAGAAACAACAGATGCTGGTGAGGTTGTGGAGAAAATGGAACACATACGCACTGTTGGTGACAGTGTGAATTAATTCAACCAATGTGGAAAGCAGTATAGTGATTCCTCAAAGAGCTAAAAGCAGAACTATCATTCAACTCAGCAATCCCATTACTGGGTGTATATCCAGAGGAATATAAATCATTCTACCATAATGATACATACACGCAAATGTTCACTGTGGCACTATTCACAATAACAAAGGCTTGGAATCAACCTAAATACCCATCAATGACAGATTAGATAAAGAAAAATGTGGTACATATGTACCATAAAACACTATGAAGCCATAAAAAAGAACAAGATCATGTCTTGTGGGAACATTGGTAGAGCTGAAGGCTATTATCCTAAGCAAATTAATGCAGGAAGAGAAAACCAAATACCACGTGTTCTCACTTATAAGTGGGAGCTAAATGATGAGAATGTATAAAGGTAAATAAGGAAACAACAGACACTGGGGTCTACTTAAAGGTGGAGGGTGGGAGGAGGAAAAGGAGCAGAAAAGATAACTAGTAGGCACTGGGCTTAATTCCTGGGTGATAAAATTATCTATACAACAAACCCCCATGATGTGATTTTACCTATGTAACAAACCTACACATGTACACTGAAACCTAAAATAAAAGTTAAAAGATAAAATAAAATTAAATGAAAATATTACCTACCAGGCAGACATATAGTAAATGTTAAACAAGATAATAATGTATATTACTTATTACCATATAGGCCAGTTTATTTTTGAAACGTAGTTACTTTTCTCCACCATGAGCTGGCATGCCTAAATTGTGTAATCTGAAGTGCTGGTTTTCCTGGGTATTAATTATGCTGTGTAATAAAATGATTCCATGGTCAAATACAAAAAAAATTAAGGTCTCATTCTTTTATTCTTTCGAACATCTTTGGCTAGGAACAAGAGGATTTTTTTGGTCCAGGATTTAATATCTCACAATGGAAAGATATAATTTCTCATTTTGTGAGTGAGGAGGAAGACTGAGTGAGATACTGAGGGTTCTCTGCTTTTAAACAAAAAATAAGATCTGCGACTGATGACACATCATGAATTAAGAGCAAACACTCCTTGCCCAGTAAATATTATTTTTAAAGATAACTTACATTTCTTATGAATTATGAAGATGGCATATTTGTCCTATTTATATTACTTTTGACCTTATTTGATACAAACAAATAATCCAGGAAGGATATTAAGAAGCATTTGGTTTACTCCCAAACCTGCTTATGTTATAGGACCTGTTATATTAACTTAGAAAGTCTATATTTGGACCAGATTAACCAGATCTAAAAGATTCTTTTTTTCCTCCTATCTTTATTGAGGTATAATTGACCAATAAATATTACATAATTTAAAGCATGTAATGTGATTGTTTGATATACATATACATTGTAAAACAATTAACACAATCTAACACAACCATCACCTCACATCACACCTTTGTATGTGTATGTGTGTGTGTGTGGTAAGAACACTTAAGAGCTACTCTTCTAGAAAATTTCAAGTATACAATACAGTATTATTAACCAAAGTCAACATCATGTACATTAAGTCTTCAGAACTTATTTATCTTTTAACTAAAAATTTGTTCCCGTTGACTGACATCTCTCCTGAAACACCCTTTTTGACCATATCTTCTCTCCTAAGATAACTAAATAGACTTGTATGTGTGGAAGAACTCAATTCACTCAATTGATCCACCTGAATTACGAAGGAACATAAGACTGAGGAATTTGACTTTGTCTAAAAGCATTGCTTATAGATTGCTAATTGTCAATGGCAGCAAAAAATCTAAAGTCCATCTTATTGAAAGAGAACCTAGAGCCCCCACCAGGAGACACACAACCTTGTAATTCAAGCCAGCAACAACTATTTATAGATTTGATTCTATTGGTTCATTTAGTTGTTTATCCAAATGGATACAGCATTATCTGTCACATATGGAATAGGATTGTAAAGACAGAAATGTTCTCATGCTACTTACAATCTAGCTGATCCATTTTATCTATCACAAATATATACACATTTTTCTTTTTTAATACTATTTTGTATTAACAGTATGGCAGATCTGTGTTATTCAGTGTTGGTAGAAAGTGTCACTACTGCCCCTTATCTTTCTTGTTTGTTAAGGACATAGAAAGACATGATTCTCTAAGTTGCTGCTGATTCTTCCTTGTGTGAGAGAGAAAGGTCCAACTGGTGTTTTCTCTTTTAATTTCATTAAAATAAAAGAACATTCTTAAAAAGTACAGTCAGATAAATAAAATAATTTCTTAGTGTATGACCCAGTCTTGATTTTGTGGTTTTATTCTGTTAGTGTTCTACTAACTGGGATGTTCCTAGAAATGGCATTAGATGGAAGCCAGTGCATATCTCTGCACAGAAGCTGGCAAAAATCCCACAAAGCTTGATTTGTTCCTGTAACTAACTAATTCAGCAAAGTAACACAGAGCTAAGTACCTTGTGATTTCCTATAAAAGTCTTGAATGTTAGAGTTAAGATCCAGTTCAGTTGCATTTGACTGCATGTTAATAGTGTTTCGTTTTAATTGGATGAATCTTAAGTGCTGGCTAAATTTCCGAGAGTCTGTTGAGTGTTCTTAAGCTTTGTAGAGTGGTACTCAGAAAATCTGTCTTTAGTGTGTTGGGATCCTGATGAAAAAGCTTAGGCTGAATTCATTGAAATGTAATATCAAGTTGAAAATCAGACTTAGGCTGAATATCAGACTTAGGCTGAATTCACTGAAATGTAATATCAAGTTGAAAACAGACTACAAGTAGAGTAATCATGTCCTGTTCTGAGAGGTATACTTACACAGTAACATTGGAATATAAAATACAGGAAGTGCCATCCACAAATGAGCCTAGGAAGAAAGGTTTACCAATAATAGTTGAGTGAATACTGGATGTTTCCCCTGAAGAAGACTCAGGGTTAACTAACTTCAATTAGTTAGTTACAGAACAAAATCAAGCTAAAGGGACAATGGAAGAAGTTTAGAAGAAGTGTCCTCACAAAGAATTAGCTTGGTTAGGTTTGCTCCAAAAGGGTGCATAAAGTCTCAGTAGAAGTTCCTGGTAAGCAAATTTGGGGATCTAATTAGGAAGAAAACCCAGAACTTTTCAACTATCGAAAGAGAGTTGCTTCTCAAAACAAAATTCACCCCAGACTGAGATTTTCCAGCTGAAGCTGGGAACTCCACTTTATGTAATTAGTAAAAAAAAAAAAAAAATCCTGTGATTAGAGTGAGTAACTCTGATTTAGGAGCAAAGGGTTAAGAAAGACTTGAAGTAGGGCACAACTGAGTTTGTAGACCAGCTCCACAATTACTTAGCTAGGAATTTGAGAAAGGCATTTATCTGATCTGAATCCAAGTCTTAGTGATTTTTTTTTTTTTTTTGATATCGAGTCTTACTACGTCACCCAGCTTGAGTGCAACGGCGCAATCTAGGCTCACTGCAACTTCCACCTTCCGGGTTGAAACGATTCTCCCTGCCTCAGCCTTCCAAATAGCTAGAATTACAGCCACCTGCCACCATGCCCTGCTAATTTTTGTGTTTCTTAGTAGCGATGGGGTTTCACCAAGTGGGCTAGGCTAGTCTCGAATTCCTGACCTCAGGCGATCTGCCCTCTTCGGCCTCCTAAAGTGTTGGGATTACAGGCGTGAGTCACCGCGCCTGGCGTCAAGTCCTGGCATTTTAGAAATAGAGGTAACATTTTCCTCAATGTGTTTGTTTTGTGATAAGTAAATAGGATCTGGTATGCCAACAGTCTGCTAAAATACTTGCTATATAGATGGCACTTCTCTGAGTAACCTCTAAGATCCTTCTCAGTTTTAAGAATGCCAAATTCTGAGAAAGTTACAAGGAGTATATTATATTTTTTGCTAGGTGTATTTTTCCACGCTAATGCTCTCTTTTCTTGTGCATGCTATGGACCTGCCATATATTCTGTCGGCTTAGAATACCCTGCATTCAAAGCTGTGGCCAGAGGTTCTGAAATGAATGTGAAGATCACTCAGGGGATGTTTGGTATTTTCAACATGGATTATGAGTGAGCTCAATTTAAGATGCTTCATTTTGCTTTGTCTTAGAAAAAACAGCAATACTTTACTGTCTATTGCAATATCAGAGTTTGTGTTTTGGTTTCACTATAAAGTAATTCTATAAACATAGAGAAGTCATTTCACTTCTGATGACCTCAAATTCCTTATCATTAAAACAAGGATGTTGATTAGATAATCTTTAAGAACCTTCCTATTTATAAAAATAACAGGCTTTTTCTGTATGGGCAGTTCTGTCAATATTTTTCTAGATTGAAAACTGGATAATATTCTGGAGAATGCAACTTGAATTCCAAAGAACTTTCTCACAATAGAGAATTAGGAAGAGAGCAATGGAAAAATATTCTCTGGAAACTAATACAGAAATTAGTAAACTGTGGTAATTCAAGGGAAGTAAATAAGAAATAACAAAAAGAGATGCACTGGGTGTCATGGGAATCTTCTATGGGAAGGTTAGGGTATACTTCAAGATCTTTTATTTGATAGAGGAGGAGGAATTTTCCAGACATGCCAGGGAGGACAGTATTCAGGGCTCAGGTCCTGGTGTGTGTGAGAGGACTTGTACTACTGGAGCAGCAAGTGGGTTTTGGTACATCAGGAGTTCCAGGTGTGCACAAAGGAGTAGAAAGGCATGAGGTGGGAGGAGAAAGAATGTGTTTAGAAGCTACAGTATGGTGAAGAGGAGCAGTGGGAGCCTAGGCACTGCTTTGCTTTCTTAAGTGCTGCCACTCTGCCTAGCATGGGCGGCAGGAGTGTTTGGGGAAGTGACAGCATTTAAAGGCTCCATGCCTGGCTGGGAAACACCTTGCCCCCATGGCCCTTCTTTCCGCCTGCAGCACCAGTAGCTGCTGTGGCTTTCTGCGCACACTCGGGCCCACCCACGGGGCTGGGCTGTGATCTCCATGGCCCCCTTTCGTGGCTGGCAAGGAGTCAAAGGCCTGGGGGAAGTGCTTGTCCACTCAACTGGCCACCCAACTGGCTTCTGAAGGTTTTTGCCCAGAGAAACAGCTGAGAGGGTGAGGGAAAGAGGAGGAGCAGAAAGCAGAGGGACAGGTTGGAGGAAAAACCGCACTTTTAATTCTGGCTGGCCGGCACCGCCAAGGCTTGGCACCGCTCTGGTGTTCTTTTTTTTTTTTTTTTGAGACAGAGTCTCACTCCATCACCAGGCACCAGGCTGGAGTGCAGTGGCACAACTTTGGCTCACTGCACCCTCCGCCTCCCGGGTTCAAGCAATTCTCCTGCCTCATCCTCCCAAGTAGCTGGGACTACAGGTGCGCGCCACCACACCCAGCTAATTTTGTTGTATTTTTACTAGAGACGGAGTTTCACCATATTAGCCAGGATGGTCTCGATCTCTTGACCTCGTGATCCGTCTGCTTGGCCTCCCAAAGTGCTGGGATTACAGGCGTGAGCCACCGTGCCCAGCCTTTGGTGTTCTTAAAGAGACAGGCCAGAATGGGGCCAGTTTTACTCACAGTTTGAAGTCTTCTTCTCTGGCTGTACCCCTTTCCTGGCTGTACCCATCTCCTGGCTGTAGCCCTCTCCTGGCTGTACCTCTCTCCTGCCTGGCTCACCAAAATGTTGGGGTTCAGGGGTTCAGGGGAACCCTCAGCTCCCCTCAGAGGATATTTCTCCAAGGTTCTTAGAATGAGAGAGGGGACCAGGTGCACTCATAAAGTAAATACCAAATCCCAGAGTGTTGCAGAAATCCCAGAGTGATTTTATTTAGGTAGAGAAAGAGGAAAAAAAGAAGAGAGAGAAATTCCACGAGAGAGAGAGTGTGTGGAAGGGGATCCAAACATGGAGTCCAAAGGGTTGTGGAAGAAGGGAACTTTTAACCTGGGAGGAACCCCCACCTTCTCTAGGATCCCTGGCCAATGAAAGGAGTTCCTTAGAACTTCTGCTGGAGTGACTGACTTTTGGTTCTTCCCTTGCCCATGAAAATTAAAACAGAGACCATTAAATCTCCCAGGATTCTGACCTCAAGTCGTCTGGCTTTGGAGCCTCTCATTACATAATTCTATCACCAACTCATGTCTGTGCTTAATGGTCACTTCTCTGGGGAGGCCTTCCCTGGCCTCCTGAACCAAGCAAGTAGCCCACTTTCCTCTCTAAATTGTAAACTCCATGAGGTCAGAGGACCTCAGTGTTGTATCCAACTATTTATAATAATGTCTGACACTTAATAGCCTCTATTTTATGTTTCTACACATCCTGCGGGAAGGAAGGGGCTAATAACTGGGCCTGGGACATATATAGATTTAGATGAAAATACACAGGGACTTACCATTGTTTGTTGTGATCATTACATGAATAGAATAATTTGAAAAAAAAAATTGCAAGGAATCAGTTCATTCAAAATGCATTCATATCTGGTTCTCTCCATGAACCCATCAGCTTCTTAAATCTAAAGACCTGTCATCCATTTTTCAGTGGCCCATCACATCCAACCTATTAATGAGAGACAACCTAATATCAAAATACGCTTCCTCTTGTGGTAGACCCAACTGGTCTTGTCCAGTTAAGTTATTCATTTTAGGTGCACAGCACTGATTTTCAGGGAAGCCTCTATTTGCTAACAGACTGAAACAAAAGAACTTCTTGGATTAAAAAAATGTCATATTTACTAAACAAACACTTCCCCCAAAGGGTAAGCTTGCTCCTGTCTACATTGTTTGCCATCCTGATTAGAAACCATATTGATAAGACAGAATATGCCATTAAAAAAAATCTTTTTTACTTTGGTACTGTGTTAACCTACCTGTGTTAGCCTGACAGACTCCAACTTGCTGAGAGCCAGACAAACTCCATCTTAACCTCTGCCTCACCCCTCCCCGTTCTTAAGCAAGGTATAAAAAGGAATCAAGCCCCTTCCTCGGGCCAAAAGATTTTGAGCATGAGCTGACTCTCAGTCACTGGCAATAAAGGACTCCCAGTTGAAACTCAGTTAGTGTGGCCCTTTCCTTCTAACTCACTCATGTATAACATTTAGAGGCCCCAGTAAGATATATTACTCCACTGGACATGGACCGGACTCAATCTGGGCTCCCCTGGAGGGGAGGCAGACTAGAGGGGAGGTGCCCCCTGAGACATTCCAGGGCCCTGTAGGACACCCCTTTCTGGAGGAAAGTGGATTGACTCCCAGCACACCCCACCAGATAATTCTTCTGAGTCCTCAGTCCTGCTCCACAGAGAAGGTAAGTCAGGCCTGACTGGGTTTTTTCTGGAGGCAAACCCTAGCAATGGTCATTCCTTAAAGAGTCAATCAGTCATTCAATTGCCCGAGACGCTGGGATTGACTCCTGTATTCTGATTTCTGATTGGTTTGAGAAATTTCTGAGGGAAAGGAAATTCTTTGTTCTACTGTCTAGTTTGAGAAATTTCTGAGGGAAAAGAAATTTCTCCGGGATCCTGACTGCTTTACAAAAGTGTAAAAACTGTCATAACCTCTGAGTGCTTGTGTGTGTGCATGTGTGAGTGTGTGAGGACCTTAGAGCCTTACGTTTAAGGATCCAGTCTGTGGCTCCATGGTGAAAGCTGCGGAGGCCGAGTGGGCCCTAACCTGCAGTTCAGAGGTGACCTCATACGGCTTAAAGAGAACATCGGGCTAGGCCCAATCTGAGTCAGGGGTTTACACCGACCTGTTTATGCTAAGAGGCGTCTAAGTCCCCGCAAGGGGCACAGCCAGAGGGGCATCTGAGTGATCCCAATACGGGACTCCCTTTACTTTGTTTGTCCTTGTTCAACTGCCATAATAATTTATCTACCTCATCATCTTATCTACCTCAATGTCAGTTGTCCTGTTTTGTTCCTAACTTCTGGATTTGTATGTCTCGTGTCTGTTGTCCTATTTGTCTCTAGCGTTTGAATTTGTATGTCCTGTCGTCCTTATCACCCGAGATGATTGAGTGAAAACTTGTTCAAGGTCCTTAGTGCAGACTTCCTATCTCAGGAAGTCAAATCCCTCATTAGCCATTTGAGCTGGCTATCTCAGTCCTGTCTTTTCTGCCAAAAACAAATCGGGTGTTGTTATGGGGAAATTTGTGCTAAACATCCACCTGTCTAAACTTTCCGACACCATAAAAGTTGTCGGTGACTAAACCGCCACACCCTTCTCCCCAGCAACGAGTCTGACCCCTCCTTGGCTGAGCTGGACTTCTCCTTTGCTCTAACCTCAGCCTCCTGCTCCCCTGGGATCCCCTCTGTCTCCTCGTCCTCACCTCCTGTGGTCCCTCCACCTATCGCCTCCTGACTGTGGCCTTGGCTGGAGGAGGCTGCCCCACTCCTCCCCTTAAGGGAGCCACCACCCCCACCAGGTAGTGAGTGAGCTGTCCTGTTTTTGCTCTGTGTCCCTTTTCTACTTCTGACCTGTACAACTGGAAGGCTCAAAAACCCACCTTTCTCTGAGAAACCTCACTGGTTGAAAGGGACCATATTCAAAGAAAGGCCCAAAGTTGTTCCTTAGTTCAGCCAGTATGCCAGAGGAGGGAGCCCAAGACCTCCTAGAGGAAGTTTTTCCCCTCTACTCAGCCTGACCAGGACCCAAATACCTCGAGGGTGGGGAGTAGAGCTTTGGATGATTTCCACCGGTATCTCCTTGTGGTTATTAAAAGAGCTTCTCAAAAACCCATAAATCTGTCTAAGACAACTGAAGTTGTCCAGTGGCCCAATAAGTCACCTGGAGTGTTTTTGAAATGCCTCCAGGAGGCCTATTGAATTTACACACCGTTTGATCTAGCGGCTCCCGAAAATAGCCGAGCTATTAATTTAGCATTTGTGGCCCAGGCAGCCCCTGATATTCGGAGAAATTTATAAAAACTTGAGGTATTTATTGGAATAAATATTTCCCAACTCCTGGAAATATCTCAAAGAGTTTTTAAAATCGAGACCATGAAAAACAGAAAAAGGCTGCTCTGGCAGCTGAAAAGGCAGCTGACAGGGCATCAAAAAGGCAGGCAAAAATCATCGTTGCCACAATCCAGGGAGCTAAACAGGACAATCCTGCATGAAAAAGTTATACTGATGGGAGGCCTGAGTCGAAAACTCAGGACTCCCATGGGAAGAGAGGAAGAACACCCCTACCAAAAAAATCAATGCGCATATGGTAAGAAAGTTGGATACTGGAAAAATGAATGCCCAGAAAAGCCACAGAAAAAGATTCTCACTCTCCCAGAAACAAGGGATTTTGAAAAAGACTGACGGGGCCAGGGCTCCCTTTCTCTCAGCCCCCAGGAGCCCATGGTTACTGCCACTGTGGGGCGCCAGCCTGTATGCTTCTTGATCGACACCAGGGTGGAGCACTCTGTACTGCAAGCACCCTTGGGTAGTGTCTCTCACCCACACACGAGAAGTGAATTTGGGCCAAAAAAGAATAACCTATTCGTTTCTTGTAATGACAGAGTGCCCTTTCCCCCTTCTCAGACGGGACCTACTCCATAAGCTACAGGCATCCATCTTACATTGAGGGCCACGACAGCTCTTACTGCTATGCCCAGTGGCCTCTATCTGTCTAAGAGACTGGACCCTGTAGCCTCTGGGTGGCTGAGGTGCCTGTGAGCCATGGTGGCAACAGTAAGTCTGGTCCAGGAAGCTGATGAACTAACACTGGGCCAGAATTTAACCCTCACAGCTCCCCACACTGTTGAAACGATGCTGTGCAGTGCTTCTGGTAAATGAATGTCAAATGCCTGCATATTACAGTACCAGAGTTTGCTGTTAGATCAGCCTCGTTTAACTTTCTCCCGCACAAGGTGTTTAAATCCAGCTACTCTACTTCCTGATCCAGACTTCACCATGCCTGTCCATGACTGCCAAGAACTGCTAGAGATTACGGAGACTAGCCGACCTGATCTCCAGGATGTTCTGTTGGAAAAGGCAGACACCACTGTATCTACGGACAATAGCAGCTTCCTTGAGCAAGGAGTGCGGAGAGCCGCTGTGGCCATCACCACAGAAACGTACGTACTGTAGGCCCAAGCCCTGCCGGCTGGTGCTTCTGCACAAAAGGCGGAACTAATTGCCCTCACCCAAGCCCTCCGATGGGGTAAGGACAAACATATTAACATTTACACTGACAGCCGATATACTTTTGCCCCAGTACATGTACATGGAGCCAGTTGTCGAGAGCGTGGGCTACTCACCTCAGCTGGAAAGACTATCAAAAACACAGAAGAAATTTTAGCCCTGCCCGAGGCTGTTTGGCTCCCTCAACAGGTGGCTGTAATCCACTGCAAAGGACATCAGAAAGAAGACACAGCCTTTGCCCGAGGAAACAAAAAGGCAGATTCTGCTGCCCGAGAGGCAGCCCGGCTCCTGGTCACACCTTTAGTCCTACTACCTGCCGTGTCTTTTCTGCAGCCTGAGTTACCTGACCACCCGGCATACTCTCCTGAAGAAGAAAAGCAAGCGTTGGATCTTCAGCCCAGTAAAAAACCCAGGTAGTTGTCGGATTCTCCTAGATTCCAGAATTTTCCTGCCCTGCGCCCTAGAAGAAGCCTTGGTTGGTCGCCTCCATTCTTCCACCCACTTAGGAAAGATAAAACTAACCTAACTTTTGAGAAGCCATTTTAAAATTCCTTATCGTCAGGACTTAACTAATCAAGCAGCCTCATGATATACAGCTTGGGCACAGATAAATGCCAAGCAAGATCCGAGACCTGAACTGGGCCACCGTCTCCGAGAATGCTGCCCAGGAGAAAGATGGGAAATAGACTTCACAGAAGTAAAGCCACGCCAGGCGGGATATCAGTATCTCCTAGTGATGGTAGACACTTTCTCTGGATAGACTGAGGCATTTGCCACCAGAAACAAAACTGCCTCTACAGTAGTTAAATTCTTACTGAACAAAATCATCGCTGGACATGGGCTGCCATTTACCATAGGGTCTGATAATGGGCCAGCCTCCACCTCATCCATAGCCCAATCAGTCAGCAAGGCATTAAACATTCAATGGAAGCTCCATTGTACCTGTCAACCTCAGAGCTCTGGAGACATAGAACACGTGAATTGGGCCTTGAAAAGTACTCTTACAAATTAATCTTAGAGACCGGTAAGGGTTGGACAAAACTCCTTCCTTTAGCCCTTCTTAGAGTGAAATGCACTCCCTGTAAGGCTGGTTTCTTTCTTTTTGAAATCATGTATGAAAGGGCTCCTCCCATACTGCCTAGACTAAAAGATACCCATCTAGCAGAGATATCCCAGGCTAACTTGTTACGGTACCTGCAGTCTCTCCACAACAGGTTCAAGACATCATCCAGCTGCTCGTCCGGGGAACACACCCTAATCTAGTTCCTGACCAGAGTGGGCCCTGCTACTCCTTCTGTCCTGGTGGCCTGGTGTATGTCAAAAAGTTCCAGAAAGGAGGACTCACTCCTGCCTGGAAAGGACTCTGCTTCCCCATTTCAGGCCACCTGTAACCAGTCTCTGCTTACTTCCCTAAACCCCTCAGTCTCCTACCAGGCACCCAGCAATACTTGGCTGGCTTGCATCTCAGGCCTCACCTGCTGCAGCAATGGAACTGCCCCAGGTCTATGTGTACAGTGGACCAGAAAGATGCCATCTCATCGCTCCCCCTGAGCTACACTGCAGGTTTTGTCAAGCTGTTCCTCTCCTTGTGCTCCTTCTGGCTGGCCTTAGTGTAGCCGGGTCAGCAGCTATCGGCACTGCTGCTCTGGTCTGAGGAGAAACTAGACTAATGTCCCTATCTCAACAAGTAAATGCTGATTTAAGAAATCTACAGTCAGCCATAAATATGTTACCAACCCAGGTAGAATTCCTAGCTGAAGGTGCTCTCCAAAACTGTCGAGGAAAAGATTTACTGTTCCTCTCTCAAGGAAGTTTATGTGCTACTTTGAGAGAGAGCTGTTGTTTTTGTGCTAACCAGTCTGGAGTCATAAAGGACACTCTTTAAAGGATTTGGAAAAATCTAGATAGATGCCAACAGGATCAGGAAAATAACACCCCATGGTACCAAAAGATGTTTAACTGGAGTCCATGACTAACTACTTTAATAACTGGGTTAGTGGGACCCCTCCTTCTTCTCCTGTTAGGTTTAACCTTTAGACCTTGTATACTAAATTGGCTTCTTCATTTCATAAAACAGCCCATAGCTTCTGTCAAACTCATATATCTCAGAACCCACTATAACCCCCTTGTTATAACTGAGGAGTCAGTGATTTGACTCCCCATAAACACAAGTGGGGGATGTGCTAACCTACCCTGTGTTAGCCTGACAGACTCCATCTTGCTGAGAGCAAGACAGACTCCATCTTAACCTCTGCCTCACCCCTCCCCGTGCTTAAGCAAGGTATAAAAGGGAATCAAACCCCTTCCTTGGGGCTGAGAGATTTTGAGTGCGAGCTGACTCTTGGTTGCCAGCAATAAAAGACTCTGAAATGGAACTCAGTTAGTGTGATGCTTTCCTTTTAAGTCGCTTGAGTATAACAGCCCAAGTGAAAACTGTTGGGCTGGGCACCGTGGCTCACACCTTAATTCCAGTGCTTTGGGAGGCTGAGGTGGGAGGATTGCTTGAGGCCAGGAGTTCAAGACCAACCTGGGCAATATAGTGAGACTCAGTCTCTACCAAACAACATAATTAATGAACAAATAAAAACAAACAACTGTGTTAGCATCCACCCACAGAGACATACTTTGTTTTTTGGGCTGGCAGTCTTTATAGCAGGCACTGCTTATTATTATTATTAGTTTTTGCACTGCTAACATACTATTGCTTCCATTAGTAAACATCAGTCTGTTCTTTTAAAAATATTTTTGCTTTCCTTAATTTGATGTATATTCAGCTGGAAATGAGCTAGCTTAATCCTGTTCATCAACTCAAAAGGGAATCCTCAGGTGATTATAACCTACTGTTCCAAAGCAAAACTCATAATGAGATTATGAAGAACAAATAGAGCCACATCTTCATGTCTTTGGCAGAAAAAAAAAAGGCGAATTACTGAGGACGTTTAGAAAACCTATATTGTGTAAAGCAATATTCTAAGTGTTTTACAGTGGTAACAAATTTAATCTTTAAAACAACTTGAGGGGTTCTGATATAACCAATGAACTGATGTAACCCAATGAACTTCTGTTACTTGCCCAGATCACAGGCTGAGAGATGGGGAGCTTGACTATGTGCTCTGGCCGGGTGGCTCCAGCACCCAACTTCTTTTTGTTGTGTGTGTATGTTTCATAATCTGCTTATATTTGCTGACACGTTCTCTAAACGTGTGTACACAAAGCCACATGGGTAATTTTAGAGGAGCCCGAGGAACATTATGCACGTGTAAATAGCACAGTCATTGCCTCAGGGGCTTTTTTCTCAGGGGACAAATCCGTTGCCTCTCAGAGGCTCTCTGTTACCCTCTCAACTACCTTTTCCCAGATAAAAAGTGTACCTTGAAGTGAACCAGGCTCTGGAATGTTCCTGAACCTTCTTCCTCCCCTCAGAATGACCTGCCCTCTTAATGGTCTAATTTATTGGAAAAATAATACATCCTAAAATGTTAACGATTTCTTACTAGTTAGTATCATAGACTTCCCAGATAACATATCTTTAAATCCTTTAATATGCAACCTTAGTGAAGAGAAGTTTAATTAGGTTGATGAGGCAGTATTTTCTGCCAAGTAGATCTTACAGCTCCCTTCTTTTACCAAAAGGCCTTGGATACGCTTGGCGTTAAGATAAAATGTACTAGAAAGTCAAGCTTGTGCATAGCAGGAAAAAAAATGAAAAAGGTAGCAATTAATACTTTCAGATTAGGCAGGTACTGTTAGCTAAACTTGTGTATCTATTCCGAGCCTCTTAGCCTGAGACGGAAATAGATGCGAATGTTATCTCCTGCATCAGAAGCAATCAGTTAACAAAAACCTAGTGTCTCCTGAGCTAAATCAGCTTTTTCACTAGGTACTAAATACGATGTGAGAGAGAACCGAATGTTAGGTAAGTAATGCGCTTCCCAAAGCTTGCTTTGTTTAAACGGCATGTGTTGGGCTAGTGGCAAGGTGATCCTTTTTTCTCTGTCTTCAGATTTGTTAAAAAAGTTTTTTTCTGACAGTAAATGCAAAAATAATAGCTGTATCCTGCTGAGTATTTACTCTGCAATAAGGACAGACACAGGCCTTAACAGAAATCCTCACAAAAGGCCTATGGAGTGAGTATTCTTGTCTTCACTTTACAGACGAGAAAAAAGGGTGCTCAAAATGAGCCACAAGCTTACTCAAGCTTACACAACTAATTGGTAGCAGAGCCAAGATTTAAACCAAACACCCATCTACTGTGTTGGATAGTGTCCCCTGAAATTCACGTGCTTTCCAGAACCTCCAAATCTGACTGTATTTGGAAATAAGGTTGTTGCAAATGTAATTAACGTAACATACAGTTAAGATGAGGTCATGCTGGAGTAGGCCGGATCCCTAATCCAATAAGGCCGATTTCCTTATTAGAGGAGAAGAGACACAGAGACCAGACACACAGGGAGACGCTGTGCAATGACGCAGGAGGCAGAGCTTACAGTGATGAAGATTACTGGTAACTCCAGAAACTAGGAGGCAGTCATGGAACAGATTTTTCCCGAGAGACTTCACAGAGCGTGGCCCCACCAACAACTTGATTTTAGATTTCTAGTCTTCATAACTCTGAGACATTAAATTATTGTGGTTCCAAGCAACCCAGTTTGTGGCACTTTGTTACAGTAGCTCTAAAAATCTGTTGGAGCTCAGGACAAATCACCCCTAAATATTCCTCTTTGGCACGCTGATTATTAGCAGGTTATTTTGAGATACTGTAGATGCAAGAGCAGATCTGAATAGTTGCACTTTTGTAAAATAAATGTAGAACTACAAGGAAAATTTTGTTAATAAAGATATATGTATCAAAGAAAGAGCTGCTCCTGAGACAGCTCTTACCACCTGAAAGACCCTTATCTATATAATGAGACCATCTTTATTCACTCTACATTACCCCTCCATACCCTCCCATAACATGTCTTCTCCATCCCTTAGGAGCCCCAAGCCCTGCTTTCTTTCTGTAGCTCAGGATACTATAATATATAAGCATCAATCGTCCAGCTCTTCTTTGAGTCTCATATTTTTGTGGGACTCCTGTGCATACAGACATAATTCAAATTATTTTTTACCTGTTAATATGCCTTATGTTGGCCAAAGAACCTAAGGGGTAGAGAGAAATCATTTTTTTCCCCATGCAAACCTAATACAGTTTGCAATCCTAAGCAATAGAACCTGTCTGCCTATTTATTGTAGAAAGTTTAAGAAAACAAAGAAAAAAGTATACAAAGCATTCATGATCCTGTGTTCCCGACTCCAGGACTATGGATTGCACATTTTAAAGTTTGTTTTTGCTTTCTCCCAAAGACCATTTTACTCACTTTCATCATTTAAAAATAGTAGCAACCCTCTTGTGTATTTTCTTTCATTTTGTCATTTGATCACCTCTACTCCTTGTGGATGTGCTTTAAAAACAGTGAAAATGGCTGAAAACCTCAGAATCCTGTTTTTTGTCATCACCCTAACCATCGTCATCATTTCGTTGCACTGTCTGGCCCCCACCTTCCTAACTGCTGCTTTGCAAGTCCTCCTCCTGCCTGTGCATCAGCTTTGACTTCTGTGACTCCAAATCAGTTGTGTTAGAATTTGCTTCCATCGTCTACGTCTCTTGATCATCTGTTCAGATATACTGTCTTTTTATATCTCTGGGCTGTGTTATACATAATTTATTCAAGTTATATTTTCCAACTCTCTAATCGTATTTTCAGCTTTGTTTAATTTGCTGTTTCATTCAGCCATTGAGATCTATGTGTATATTTGAAATCTACAAGTTTTATCTAGTTCTTTCTAAAATCTGCTGTATTGGTTTTTTAAATGTTTATTTTATTAAAAAAAATTTTTTTTTGAGATGGTGGTCTCACCATCTCACCATGTTGCCTAGGCTGATCTCGAACTTCTGGGCTCAAGCCCTCCCACCTTGGCCTCCCAAAGTGCTGGAATTACAGATATGAGCCACTGCACCCAGCCCAGGTTTTACATTCTATTTTTCTTGCTTATTTTAAATTTCCTTTTCCATTTCTTTTGGCCTTTTATGCATGGTTGTTCCATTGACAAAAAGCCAAACTCTGTAAAATATCTGAAGAGATTTCTTTTAAGTCAAATGCGAGGACCATGACCCATGACACAGCCTCAGGAGGTCATGAGAACATGTGCCCAAGGTGGCTGGGTTATAGGTTGGTTTTATACCTTTTAGGGAAACATAAGACATCAATCAATACATATGGCGTATACATTGGTATGGTCTGGAAAGTTGAGACAACTTGAAGTGGGGGCTTATAGGTCATAGATGAATTAAAAGATTTTCTGATTGGCAATGTGTTGAAAGAGTTAGTTATTCTCTAAAGACTTGGAATCAACAGAAAAGAGTGTTTGGGTTAACAAGGTGTTGTGGAGACCACAGTTCTCATTATATAGGTGAAGTCTCATAGGCAGCTGCCCTTAGAGGTAATAAATAGTAAATATTTTTTATTCAGATCTTTAAAAGTGCTAGACTCTCATCTAATCCCTTCAGGGTCAGAAAAATACTTGGAAAGGGAAGAGGATTCTCTACAGAATGTAAATGTTCCTCATAGGAGACAGCTTTGTGGGGCCTTTTCAAAATTTATCAAAGAATTATAATTTGGGGTAAAATACTTTTGTTTCTTTCAGGGCCTGCTATCCTGTGATGCTATACTTGAGTCAGGTTGGAAGTTGGTATCTTAATGGTACAAGAATCTGTTTTGTCAGTCTTAAGATCTCTGTTTTAATGTTAATGCTGGGCTGTTGTGCCTGAATTCCAAAGAGAGGAGGGTGTAATAGGCATGTCCAGTTCCCTTGCCTTTCCCATCATGGCTGGAACTAGTATTTTATGTTTCTTTGGAATCCCTTTGGCCGACAGGAGGGTTCTATTTAGTTCGTTGGGCACTAGAATTTTATTTTTGGTTTACATTTTACGTTCTTTATCAGATCACTTTAATAACTAAAGTCTTTGAAAATCTAATCTTTCATATATTTTTTCTGTTGTCGCTCACGTACTCCTTGTGTGTTTCTGGTTTTGGTTTTTCTGTTTTAGTTACGAGCTACATTTTATGGAATAAAATCTGTAGGGATCCAGTAACCTACATTGGAGGTGCGGATTGCAGCAAGGTAAGAATTTACTTCCAGACAGTCCCACCTTGTAACTCCCTCCTCTGCTCACTTGCTTACTGCCACTGCTGCCTGCTCAGGTTGTAGGTCATTGTTTCTGATACTGTTTATTTCACTCTTAGAGCCTCAGAAGTTTCCCTTCACG